>LZPO01066261.1:925604-937901 GCA_001675575.1 Neotoma lepida
GACGGAGCGATGAGTAGGGGTTGGGGGTGGGGGAAGAGGCAGATCCAAGGAGACCCAGATAGGAAGGGAAGAGGGAGAGACAAAAGAGAAAAGAAGTCACAGAGGGGAGAGACTTAGCTAGAGAGCCAGAGCAAACACGGAAAACGACCAGAAAAACTAGTGGGACAGTTGAGTAGAGAGAGTCAGAGACAAAGGTAGACCGCAAAGAGAGGCGGCTAACCGAATTCTACAGAGTCGAACGGGAGAGAGCAGGAGAGATGGGCAAGAGAACTGACAGAGATTCAGTACCGTGGGGGAGAAGTAGACACAGGGAGATAGCTTGAAGAGAGTCCCCAGTGAGGCAGGTGCAGAAAAAAGATCAGAAGGCAAGAGTCTCCTGAAGGAAAGAGGAACAGAGAGACAAGTCCGTCGTGGTGGGAGCGAATNGACACCCAAGGGGAGGAGATGGGGATATGAAGAATAGCCTCAACTACTTGAGGTAGCCCAGGATGTTTAAAGAAGCCATAAAGTGAAACATCAGGCTGACTTATCATAGGTATCAAGGAAATTAGGAGAGGAAGAGGCCGGGAACAAGCTGAGAAGTTGGGGAGGTGATGGCAAGTACTGAGACCGGAAGAAAATTAGCTAGGGGGCCGTGAGCTTGAAATTGAGGTTTAATAGAACAAAGGGAGTGATCTGGCTGGAAAGGGTGGGAGCCATGAGGGAAAGAGCCAGATGAGACAGGGCTTGAAAGTGGTGCTTGGAATTTGGACCCCCGCGTTCCCAGCCATGCCTTTGTGTGTAGGGTCTTACATGTCTGAAAAAGAGCTTGAAGTTTAAGGCATAAGGGCGGGAGAGAGGTCTACACTCAGACGTCTGATGTGGAGACAGCAAGCTACAAGGAGAGCAACTCAGGTGTGGGATCAGTCTTAGTCTTCAAGTATGACGCCAAGCGTAGTCAGACAGCAGGATAGAAGAAGCAAGAATGCCAAGTGATAAAATGGTCACTTAACACTGGTTATCTTTTCCCGGACCTTAGTTTCTCTTTCTCTCCCTCTCCACCTCCCCTAAACTCTTTTCCCTATCCTCCTTTTCTTCTTTGAGACAGGGTCTCAAATGTCTCTCAGGCTGGCCTCACACTCNGTTATCTTCCTGCCTCAGCCTTCAGAGAGCTCTTTGACCCATGTCTCTGGAGATCCCTTGGCAAACTGAAAATGTTTGGGGGTTGGGTCTTGTTCCTTTGCCATCTCACAAAATATTCACTGATCAAAATGCATAAACTTCGGTAGGAAGGCCTGTCTCGAAAAAAATTAGGTAAATATAAAATGTATAAACTTCACTGTTGGGATTCTTGGGGTAAGTAGAAGGCTTTTGGTTTCCTCTCTGGAATTAGAACCTATAAAATATCGTAAAAATGGGGAATGTGGCTCACACCTTTAATCCTAGCACTTGGGAGGCAGAGGCAGACAGATATCTGTGAGTTTGAGGTCAGCTTGGTCTACACAGAGAGTTCTAGGACAGCCAAGGTGACACAGTGAGACCCTGTCTCTGAAAACAAAAAACAAAAACAAAACAACACCCTGGAAACACCTTGAGAGCAGAAATGGTGTCTCCTTTTTCTGTTTCTTTAGAGAACACAGCTTTCACTTTCTTATCCAATGTGCATCTAGTGGAAGATGCAAAGACAAGTGAGAGGTTAAGACCCAGCCAGCCCTTTCCTCCAAGCAGCAAACATTAGGTGCATAATACCAGCTAATGCTCCAGTCCAGAGAACCTGAGGCACCTCAGACATCACAAATCAAGAGAAGTCCTCTCCGCTTAGATTCGCCCTGTCCTGCAGGCTTCACTTAATGAACATCAGTCACCCAGACTACATACCCAGGTGTCTTATTATCAGAGGATCTGTCTCCTCAGAACAACTCAGCTGGAGTTCAGGAGCTCAGTGTGATGTGTGCACACTTAGCCTGTCAAGGCTCGGTCCCTAGCACATAACTTCCACTCTCCAAATCTCTTGGCCAAATTTACTCTTTTATTAGGTCTCAGTATAGATGAGATTTTTAGATAAATCGTTCCTTACTCTAGCTTCTCTGCTAGAACTAGGCTGCCTGTATCTAAGCAACCTCCCTTTTTGGCTATGTGAACTTGAATAAGTGTGCGTGCGTGTGTGTGTGTGTGTGTGTGTGTGTGTGTGTGTGTGTGTGTATGCACACACTGAGTGTGAGTGCAAGCGTACACGAGAGCAAAAGGAGCACAATAAATTTCTGGGGTGAGTTCTCTCTTTCTACCATGTGGGTCCCTGGGATCTAAGTCAGGTCTTCAGGCTTGGTGGCAAGTGCCTTTACCTGCTGAGCCATCTTGCCAGCCCAAGTTACTAAAACCCTTTACACTTTAGAGTTCGTCTTTGTAAGATAGGAATACAATACTACAGCTATTTTTGAAACATTATGAGGACTAAAGGTCGGACATACCAATCTAACAGTGTTAGTCATCACCTCTTACTCTGCTTGTAACCCTCACACTGTGACACCCAACAGAGCAGAGCCCTTTTTACTAATGTATTCCTTAGCTGCTTTGACCAAAAGGTTGAATGAACCTTGCTTAGGGAACCTGGTCAGAGCTGGGTGGGGGTGGGGTGAAGAAAACTGTGTATTTGTGTCCACAAAGGGTTGTTGTGGGCCAAATAACCAGGGAGGCAGGAACAATCTGCCAGACAGATTACCGCACCATCGCTAGGACTACAGTTAATTCATTAAGTGGACAATCCTGCCCTCTGGTGGAATAATATAAAATGTCAGTCCAGTGGTATTGATATTTTGCCCTTTAACTTCAAGTCCGAAAGTACCTTTCCTCAACCTGGAACCCAGGAGTGGGAGGCAGACGCTGGACTGATGAACAACACAGTCAGCCGAAGTTCTGAAATACCGTAAGCCTTGTCCTTACTCCAACCCCTCCTAGAGTCACCTCTTTCCTTGACTTCGCTCAGGCCTGGTCCCTTAGGATTCTTTTTAGGTGCAGAAAGTAACCCTTACGTTTCTTTTCTGAGCTTCAGCACTCCAGGTGACCCAGACCCAGTTATGAGGAGGGGGCGCTGGTTGCTTCATAGGAATGGAGTTGGAACAGAGAGGAACATTNAGACTTTTGCTTGCTGGGGTAAAAGCACATGCCTGTAAACTGAATAGTCAGAGGCTGAGGCAGGACGATTGCTATAAGTCAAGGTCAGCCAGGCTACCTAGAGAGACCTTGTCACCAACCAACCAACCAACCAACCAACCAACTAACCAACCAACCAACCTAACTAACAACCAAACAACCCACCCACCCTTTGCTTATCCCAGTATGTACCAGCCTCTGGCTTGGGTCCCAGCCCACTGTCCTGGTCTCCCTGGTAACTGCTTTCCTACTAGAGTTGCCCCCTCTCCTAACGTTACCCAGGCAACCTTCAGGCCCGCCTCCTTCAAGGTCCTGACTGGTTCATAGCAAGTGTGAGTAGGGGCTTGAGGCTGGTATTTAAGTTTGAAGGTCATGAGCTGCTGGTGAGAATGAGGCATGTACCAAGGGGCGGAACCTGGCAGAGGAACANAAGTGCCTTCTAGGGTATTCGGTCTGTTAACAACCTTAGAAACAAGAACTTCTGTTCCTGGAATTCTGTCACCAGTGTTCGAGGCCAAGGCTGTGCTCAGAGGTGCTGCTACAGGGGTTGGGGAATATTGTGCTTCCCAGTCATGCAGCACCCCTCCCTGTCTTGTATGTCAGAGCTGCCTCCTTTGAGAGAATTTCTCCACTCTTTCCATCCAAGTGCTACCCAGGCCCTACCCTGTTTAGCTTCTGAGATTAGGCGAGGTCAGGTCATGGTGGTAGTATGGTGGTAGACAGGATTCCCTACTCCTATCTCTTCTCACTTTTTGCCCCCAAAGGCCTTATTTGGGGGTTTAATGGCTTTATTCCTTGGCACTTGGCTTTCTTGGGGTGGGTGAGGAGGGATGGAATGGTTGAATTATATGTAGTTCAGGGGAGAGGGTGTCCCTGAAGGCCTACCTCCCCACTCTCTTGCTCTTCTAGTATGGGCCTCTGTGGATGTGGAGAGGCTTTTTGTGGCTGAGGTGGTATGATGAAGGAGTGGATCCTTCCAAGGCCTCTGTCCACAAACCCTACGGTCCCCGAGAGGATCTTACTGTGTAATTATTGCCCCTTCCCATATCATGTTTTCCAAACCCTATACTTATCTTGCCTGGGTCACTAGGCAGCCCCACTAACTTCTTCAGCTTCTCTAAGAGAAGCTGGGGGCTGGGAGGAGGGATCCAAAGAGGCTGTAGCGGCAGTGGTCATGGAGGCACAGCAGTTTGGAGACTCTAAGAATCATTAGGGGGCATGACTTCCTTTGCCTCCAGCCCCCGAGAGAAGAACCTTCTCCAAACTCCAGTCAGCCTCCCCTAACCTTCTTAGGGAAGGTCAGCCCTCCAACCCTGCCCTTTCCTTTTTACTCTTGGTTTTTCCAGGTCTCCCTACCTTTTCCGTGTGTTTCTTACATAGTGCTGCTCCAGGGCCTTGAAATCCTAACTTCAGGGTCAGATGGGGCCTTCCAGCAGGGGGCGCCATATTCCTGGTCAAAGAAAAGAAGGGGGTCTGAGCTCAATGTTTATTTACTCTTCCAGGGACATCAAAAACTCTGGCAGATGGGCTGAGACAGGCACTGACAAATCATGACCTGAGCTGTCAGATGAGGGAAGCTGGTGAGAGGGTAGCAGGAGGAGAATTCCAAGGAAATCCAGTCTCACAGGGAAGTTAAGAGAGCACATGGCTGTGAAGATCAAAGTGGTTGCCCAGAAGAGGATGGTGTGTGTGTGTGTGTGTGTGTGTGTGTGTGTGTGTGTGTGTGTGTGTGTGTGTGACTGGGGAAGCTGTAAGAGGCTGGTGCTGGACCTGCAGGCCATTGTAAGCTTCAGGATACCGGTACTAGGAGCCCACCTGTCCTCGGCAAAAGCTGATGCTCTTAGCACTGAGTTTTCTCTCCAGCCTTTTCTCCAAATGCTTTGGAAATGCCTGTTATTTCAGCATAAACAACTCCACATATTTGTATTTGTATCTTGTAATTCATGCAATACCACCCACCTGACAGAGGGCCATGGCACTGCCCAGTGTGGAAGGCAGCAGGAATGAGGAGGAGGGAGGACTGTAGGAAGNGGAGTTTCAGANTGGTATTCNGCCCTTCCTTTCTTCCCACTCTNCTCAGCAAATTCCATGCCCTGTGTTGCTGACAGGTTGCTATGAAAAGAAGAGTAAGTGTATTTAATGAGCTATGTTATTATGGTTTGCTTATGAAAAAGAAGAATCTGCGCCCCAAATAATACCAGTTTTCAAAAGGGGCTGCAAAACCTGACAAGAATCTTCAGTGTGTTCTACCTGTTTTCTGGGGGAAATCTCTTTTGAGGATTTGCCATGCAAAGGTGTCTGATTTCTTTCAGGGAATTTACCTACAGTTTTCAAACTTGCAGCCTGGTAGTAGGCTACTGAAGGCCTGTGGGGCTCCACCCGCGCACTCTCTGCCACCCGCCTATCCTCCTTGTAAGCACAATGGACTCGATTTAACCATTTCTCATTAAATGTTTGCTATTGTTCGGCTCCGGGGCTTTTAAGACAGTACACATGCATGTAATGGTCATCCNTGTTCAGACTTTGTGTCCTGTTTCCATAACATGTACCCTTAGAACTGATCAGATTGTTTCTCAGGAAGGTCTTGGAAAATTTATCATTTTATAAGTTCTGCAGTTCATTGGTTTGGAAATAGATGTTTTTGTTTTTTTCTTTAGTNACCAAATTTCAATTACTATAGGAAGGTGCCTGTGGAGGGGAACACAAGNATGCATCTCTCCAATTCCATTGTGCACACCAGGAAAACAATATCTTGTGAGCATTCATGATTTTTTCTCTATCCTCTGATTTCCACTATTAGACATATGCTCAGATCCTTGCTCTTCCCAGATGAGTGACTAAGGGAACTCTAGCCTATGTCTTTAAACCTCATTGGCCTCATCTGCAAGTCTCAAAATAGCAGCACCTGCTTCTGAGGTGGGTGTAAATATCAGATGTCATTCTTGTGTGTAAAGTGCTTCAGGCTTTGTACATAAGAGGCAGTGGAGAACTGTTGGAAATGAAACAAGCGTGGATCTCTCTCAAGGATGCAGCAGAAGGTGCCTTAACAGGTACCTTGGCAGGACATTAGTCNCTACAAGACACAAATAAAGCTACAAATAAAGTAGCTTAAATTAATTCTTCGTGGTAGTGCACTTGGTTATACTATTGAAAAGTCATATTTTCTCCCTCAGAGGCCCTGTCTAANTGTGTGTGTGTGTGTTGAGGATGTGAGGAGGACCAGAGAGTCTGCCTTGGCACTACCAGCATTCCTTACCCATTCTAATCCTGATACTTCTCTTCACTGTTGGCTGTCTCAATGCAGTACTACATCCATGCAAGGGACCTGATTGGTTTGAGAGCAGCATTCAGTGTGCCCCTTATAAAGCCCTCATTCTTTGGCAACCACCTTAGGTTTCTTTGTTTTTGAAACAGGATCTCATTAGGTAGCCCTGGCTGTCCTGGAACTCTCTAGGTAGATAAGGCTGAACTCGAACTCACAGAGATCTCTTTACCTCTGTCCCCCGGCTGGGATTAAAGGTATATGCCACCACACCTAGCACATCTTAGGTACTCTGATGCTCTCCTGCACCCACCACCCCATGCTAGGCAGCTCCCAGGACCCAGGGCCTCTCTTCATTATAGACATTACCACATTGTAGTTTCACCTGTGTCTGCAGGCTGTAACCATCTTTACTTTTTTTTAAAAAAAGATTTATTTGTTTGCATTTTGTGGGTATAAGTATCTTTCCTGAGTGTATGTATGTGCACTGCATGTGTGCCTTGTGCCAGGGAGGCCAGAGTTACAGTCATAAACCACCACGTGGATACTAGGAACAGAACTTTGTTCCTTTAGAAGTGCAGCGAGTGCTCTTAACAGCCAAGCTCTCTTCCCCAGTCCTGTCTGTAAGCCATCTTAAAGGCAGGGCCATATCCTACTCATTTCCATACAGTTCTAGGACTAGAATCACTTAGTTTTTGAATACATGGAATGAGTGAGTGAATCAGTTCTTCCTGAGTCCCTGCCTAGGGTCTTTGTCTTTCAGTCTCAAGGACTAGACATATGAAGTAACCAAGAAGCCCTTAGTTTTGCCTTTTTGTCTAATTATCAAATGCTCATCTATGCCCTGTCTCAGGAGAAACATGAAGGTAACCATGGAAGTCAGAAAAAGGTGTCAGATCCCCTGATATGGATGCTGGGGACTGAACACAGGTCCTCTGGAAGAACAATAACCACTGAGCCACCTTTCCAGCCCCATCAAAGCAGTTATTTTCTTTACGTTATTATTGTTATTGCTATCATTATTTTGGCTTTTTGAGACAGGGTTTCTCTGTGTAGCCAAGGTTGTCCTGGATCTAACTTTGTAGACCAGGCTGGCCTTGAACTCACAGAGATCTGTGCACCTCAGCTTCCTGTAGTGCTGGGCACCACCACTTGGCAGGCAAGCAAAGTTATTTTAATTCCCATAAGTCCAAAGATAATATACCCGGCATAGTGGTGCACATCTTTAATCCCAGCATTTGGAAGGCAGAGGCAGGCAGATGTCTGTGAGTTGGAGGCCAGCTTGGTATACATAGTGAGTTTTAGGACAGTCTGAGCTACGTAGTGAGACCCTGTCTTGAAACAAACAAACAAACAAACAAACAAACAAACAAACAAACAAACTCAGGTAGCCCAGGGTGGCTCAGAGTCTCTTTGAAGTTGAGGATGACCTCTAAATTCTGATCCTCTTTCCTCCATCTCCTAAATTCTGGGATTACAGGCTTGTGCCACCATGCCCAGTTTGTGCAGGGCTGTGTGTTGAACTTAGGCCTTCATGCATGACTGGCAGCTGTACCAGCTGAGCCACATCCCCTCCCCTTAACTTCTTATTAGTGCTGGAGACTGAACCTTGGGCCTCATGCATGCTAGATAAGCACTTTCCTACTGAACCACACTGGAGCCCTAGCCTTACTGTCTTAAGGGAACAAAGCTAGTCCTCTGCATTCCTTTTGTGATCCTCACAGCTGCCTTGTGAGGTGAGAAGGCGAGTTGTTTTCCTGCCACTAGGCTGGACAAGAGTTGTGCCAAGGTCATGCCACTTGTGAGTTGAGAGAACAAGGTGTCAGGGGAGGGAGCATCCTGCTGGGGACAGACATGACACTCCTACTTTTACCTGTAGGTTGACTCTGAGCGACTAGCTTTATTTCTCAGAGTCTCCTCACAGTGAGGACATAAGGGGATTGGGCAATGTGTCCTCTTGGGTAATACAGCAGTCTATTGCCTGTGAAACAGTGGGAACAGTCACAGTTGGCCATCATAGTCCCCTTTATGTCCCCAGACTCTACCAATCAACAGAGCAGCTGGATGCTTCCCGTGTGGGGTATGTTCCCCTCAGGGAGGCTTTTAGCACTGGTACAAGAGCAGTTCTGTGTCAGGCTATCTAGGGAGCTGTGCTAGGAATGGTCTGAGTCTTTCTGCCAGCAGGACCTAGAGACCTGTAGTCACAGCTCTTTCCTCCGAATTGTTTTGATCTAAGCCTGTAGTCTGGAAGTGTTTCCCTTATTATTCATCAAGGCTGGGGCCTTAAGATTCAAAACTCAACATAGGATTGCGTATGAATTGGGTATGTTGAGCCATCTATTTGGCTCATTTTAGGTAGAGTTAAATGGCTTTAAGTAATTTGTATCTTATAACCATTACCACCACTGATGCCCATAATTAAAAAATAGATTTATGTATACAGATGTGTGCCTGAGTGTGTGTATTTGTACTGTGTGTATAGTGCCTGGGGACGTTCAGAAGAGGCATCAGATCCTCTAGGACTGGGGTTACAGATGATTGTAAGCTGCCATATAGATGCTGGGAAACAAACCTGGGACCACTGTGAGTCAGTGAGCTTAACCACAGAGCCGTCTCTCCAGCCTCAATCTCCAGAGTTTTTCATCTTCCTTACCTGAATACTTGTAAACATGCTCCCTCTTTCCTCATACCCAGCACCTCACAATACCATCATATTCTGTAGGAATTTGACTCTGAAGTGGGTAGTATGACTACCAGGTCCTCCTCCCCGATCCCCCCAGTTCTATACTGGTTTATTCTCTGGGTCTTCCTGGCTTTCTCCTATTTCCCCAACTACTCCCACCACTGTGCATTTGCTGCAGCTTGCCCTAACCCTTCCTTTGGCATCACCCTGAGTGATGGTGGGTTTCCTCTTCATCTTCATGCCAGCTCTCCCCCTACTCATTCAGTTATGCCCGGTTCTTCCTCTTGCTCCTGGGTCCCAGAACAGTGTCCCTGACATAATTCAGGAGACCACACCACCTAATGGCTTGCTTCTCACCTGCCACACTTCTTGGCACTCACAGCTCCTGCTGTTCTATAAGCTTCCTCGTGCTCCCTCCTCCTTCTTGCTTTCTTTTACAAGTCTCCTGTGAAAGAGGAAAAGGCATGGGCTTTAGAATTTCACATCACTAACTCTTTGTAGGGTATATTTACTGCATGACCGTCTTGAGCTTCCTACCTTGGGTGCCCGTCTCCTTTCCTGGGTGATACTCCCATTCTCTCTCTTGTAGATGATCTGGGTTCAAATTCTAAGACAGGTGGGGTGTGGTGCACTTTAGTCCCTTGCACTCAAGAGGCAGAGGAGATTTCTGTGAATTCGAGGCCAGTATGATCTACATACTGAGTTCCAGGACAGCCAGAGAACTTGTCTTAAAAAAAAAAGAAAGAAAGAAAACAAAAAAAGCAAACAAAATTCGAAGACTGTCCTAACTGGATCTGAGAATGTTACCCCACATCGTCAAGCCAGTTTCCTTATTTCTAAAATAGAAAAGAGGCCAACAGGTAAGGGCGGTGGCCTCTAAGCCTGGAGACCACAGGGTGGAAGGACAGAACTGACTCCTGGAAGTTGTCCTCTGACTCCACACACACAATATAAATAAATGACAAACAGGAATGACAATATTGACCTAAAGGGCTGCTGTGAGGATTAACCCTTAGTGAACCGGGGAAGGTTCTGAGCACAAAGCCTGGCATAGCAAAGAGGCCCAACCTTGCTATGTCCTCTCCCTTTTACCCCCTTTACTGCTTACTTCGATCTGTTTCCATTTCCTTTGTGTATGTGTACAGGCGTGGAGGTGTGTGCACTGGTGTGGAGGTGTGTGTGGAGGAGTAGCCAGCACTTGACTGAGCAAGCTATCTCCCCAGGCCACACCTATGCATCTTTTAAACATAAAGGCTCCCAGAGGCTCTGTCTTTTTTCCTCCTTGCTCATCCATTTATAGATGAATTAACTAACTAATTCTTAAGAAACAGGGTCTTGATATGATATCTAGGCTGGCTCTGAACTACTGGACTCAGGTGATTCCCGAGTAGCATGGACACACCAAGCTTTTGTCTCTAGGCGGTCCCTTGTCTCCTGAGTTTCACATCCAACTTCTGGTAGGATGTTGCTACTTGGATGCCAGTCTGGAGCTTCCTATGTTAGGTGACCATCTCCTTTCCTGACTGATGCCCCATCCTCCCTCTCTTGTGTATGATGGCAGTCATCTCAGTGTCGGAAGAGTGTGTCCATTCATTTAGTGTAAACCCAGTCTCTAGGATCATACCACCCTCTCCAAAGCTTCCCACTATCTTCCTTCCCATCACTTTTGCCTTTGGGACATACCCAAGGTGGCCTTGGGTAATAGAACTAATAATAACTAGCAATAACTAGTAATAGAACTCACCACCCTCTTACTAGTCATCTTTCAGCTTCATTTATTGTTTCAAAGTATTCCAAACACAGTATAGATGTGACATGGCACCCTTCAATATTTTAGCATGCATCTTTAAAGAATTAGACTGTTGCCGGGCGGTGGTGGCGCACGCCTTTAATCCCAGCACTCGGGAGGCAGAGGCAGGCAGATCTCTGTGAGTTCGAGGCCAGCCTGGGCTACTGAGTGACTTCCAGGAAAGGCACCAAAGCTACACAGAGAAACCCTGTCTCAAAAAAAAAAAAAAAAAAAAAAAAAAAAAAAGAATTAGACTGTTTAATAATAAATAAATAATAATCTTTTTGTTTTGTTTATTTCCAAAAAAAAAGAATTAGACTGTTTCCTGCATTATCATATCACTATCAAAGCTAGCAAATTTTATTTTACATTTTTTTGCATTGATAGAGATGGAACCCAGGGCCTTGAACTTGATAAACAAGTGTTTTGTCACTGAGATACCCCACTCCAAACCTAATAAATTACTGTTATGTCTAATTCTCATTCTCCATCCCTGAAGCTGGGAGTTTGCCCTTTCATCAAGGTTACCTTAGAGAATAGTACTCACTTCTGAGGAATCCACTCCTTCCCTAAGCTCTTGAGGCTCACCAGGAGTTTCTGCCCTCCTTCAGTGTGGACAGAACATGGTTCTGTGTTCTGGCAGAGGACAGACACACTCTCTTTCTCTCCTTGCTGCCCCGTGCCCAGTATAGGCCTAGAATCTAATGAAGCACAATAAGAAAACTCATGAATACTCTTTCTTAGGCATCTTGACTCCTCCTCCATATCCTGCCATGATAAGGGAGAGCCAGGTCTAGAATGTGCCTGGTGTATTCTGGGAGGACGCAATACTGGAAACTGTTTCTCCGCCCAGCCAGCCCAGATCATCGCCTTATCTTTGCATTTTCTTTTATAGTAGATTTAGTTTGTGTGGGAAGTGAAGTAAGCCCCGAGGGAATGAGTAAGGAGCAGTCCTGATAATGTGAGCACAGCCATGTTAAAGACCCGAATCCCACAGACCCACAGGAGTTGGTAAAGCTTCTCCCTGCGTCAGGCTCAGGGAATCAGCAAAGCGTTCCTTTGGTTCCCGTGTGAATGCTGATAAGAGTTCACAGAAAGCATCAAACTGCAGCTTTCTCTCACCTGTTGTTTACAGCCTGAGACTGCTCCTCTACAGACCGCTCCCACCCCTCCACATGTCACTGTACACAGTAAATGTGCTGAGTTTCTGCATTGCATGCTGGTGCTTCTCNGTGAGAAGGTACACATGCCCCACCTGATCTCAGCTTTTCTGTGCATGTGCCTGTCCTTTCCTCATTCCCTCATTATCCCAGTCAGGTCTCCAGGACACAAGCTGTGCTGGATAAGGCAACATTGTTAGGGGTTTCTTTCTTTCTTTCTTTCTTTCTTTCTTTCTTTCTTTCTTTCTTTCTTTCTTTCTTTCTTTCTTTCTTT
>LZPO01066261.1:950533-971882 GCA_001675575.1 Neotoma lepida
AATATTAGGTTTTTCTACTATTAATAGTGATATGAGGGGCTGGTGAGATGTCATCACCTCAGAAAAAGTACAGACTCCCATAAGTACTTTGACTTGCATGCCATGGTTCCCATACATTCATGTGTACATGCATACACACAATAAATATGGATGTGTGTGTGTGTATAAATATATATATATATGTAAGTAAATATATATATATATATATGTAAATAAATGCTGTTTAAAAATGAATGACAAAAGGCTTTCCCCAACACACCTCACTTTGCTCTGAACCCCCATGAGGCAAGTCTCATTCTGATTTAACAGAAAAAAACCAAACAGAGAGAAATAACCTAGTTGGGTGTATNGTGGCTCACACTTGTAATCCTAGTGCTCAAGAGGCAGAGGTAGGAGGATTGCCAAGAATTTGGTGCCAGCCTGGACTAGAGTGCAACCTTGACTCAAAAAATAAGTAACCTGCCTGGCATGGTGGTGCACACCTTTAAGCCCAGCACTAGGGAGGCAGAGGCAGGCTGTNAGTTCCAGGNCAGTCAGGTTGACATAGTGAGACTTGTCTCAAATAATTCAACACACACACACACAATGTAAGCTATTTAAGGGTACAGCTTATAGGTAATAAAGCTTGGGGTCTCCGCTATATATAACCCTGACTCCTCTTCCATCTCCCCTATGTTATCCTAATTCTCCTGGCCTGTGCCAGCATCTGGTATACCTGTTTTGAGTAGGATCCCTGTCCCTCTCCAGGCTGGGCCTGGAGCTGTGCACTCTCACCTCAGGCTGTCAGAGAAGGCCTCCAGGCCAAACTTGGAAACACAGTAGCCCCCGCCATTGGCTGCTAGACGACCCAGGACACTGGTGATGTTGACCACCCGGCCCCGGGCCTGTTGTAGCAGGGGCAGCAGGGCAAGGGTGACCCCAATGGGACCCAGTGTGTTCACATTCAGCACGCGCTGGAAATCATCCTGTGTCAGCCATGGTGTAGGTCCAATGACACCAGCCACACCAGCATTATTTACCAGACCAAAAAGCCCTGTGGGGAGATGACAGGCACAGGGTGGGGGTTTTGGGGAGGTGAGGCATTCTCATAGGTTTCCTTCCTGGGAGGATTTGAACCCCATGCCTCCCCCACAGCCTCAGTGACTCCTGGGATTACTGTACAGTGGCTCCACTGCACTCACCAGTTTCTCCAACGTGTGTCTTCACCCACTTGGCAACCTGCTGGACATTCTGGGGATCAGTGATATCCAACAGTGTTGTGTGTAGGCGGGAGGAGGCCATCTGCCGTAGGTCTTCTGCCCCAGAGGGGGTCAGGCAGCTGGCCAGGACTTGGAAGCCTTTCTGGTCAAGTTGCAGTGCCAGAAGGCGCCCAAAGCCTGAGTCACAGCCAGTGATGAAGATGAAAGCATTGCTGGCAGGCAGTCTCTGCCGGTCTCTGAGCAACCACACCACTGCCCACAGCAAGGCACCAAGAAGCAGGGGCAGCCACATGGTTAGATGCAATGCCCTGCAGATGGCAGCCTAGATTAGGCAGGAAAGCTTGTCATTTCCTCTGCCCCTTTAGCCCTGGCCCCTAACATCTACTTAGTGGGAAATGTCTGGTTCTGAGCAGACAAACCAAGCAACTATCTGCTTCACAGATGATTGGCAAGCTATGGCTTATTGTACAAAACAGATGTGAGCAAACACTATCTTTGTGAAATAAATGAAATAAACCTGAGCTGGTCCTGTGTGCAAACGTGTTGTGTGGGAGCAGAGGGACCTGGATTACCATTGTACCTTCTACTAATCCAGGAACATCAAAACCCTCTGAGTGCATCCTTGCCTTACTTTTGGAACCAAGAGCTCTGCATTTCAGTCCTGATGGCCTCAAAGTTACTGGGTGAGGCTGGACACCTTTACTCTGTCTTGGAACCTGTTTTCTCAATTAGCAAATTGAGCTACAATACCCACCAGGCCCATCTCAGTGTTNTGGAAGATCCAAGGGATGACATGTGAGGACAATGCTCAAAGCTTGAAACTTGAATGATCAATATATGCATCCCTAGCTAGTCTTTTTATAGCATCCCATCCCCACCGCTCCTTACGTACCTCTGGGGAAAGCTGGCAGGCACACAATGTGTGAAGCTGTAGCTTTTCGTCTGCTTAAGAGACTTTGCTCCTGGCCTTCCCAGGCTCCCACACCAGCTAAGCTAAGGCCAAAGTCTGGAGGGGTGGACTCTTGCTGTGGAGCAGGACTGTTAAGTGTCTGTATGTTTGTGGGGTGAGGGCAGTGATGAGGAGGAGCTGAAGCCTGCCTGGCTNAAGCTAGGTTTTGGCAGAGGGCAGCTCTGCCCAGGCCCCCCTTCGGCTGTCTTTCTCAGCCTGGGCTCCTGACCATCTATATCACTGTCTCCTAGGAGGTGGGAACTACCAAGGATGGCAGCTGCCCCTCTCTGTGGGTGGCCCTGGACCTGTCATTTTTCTTCCTTCTCAGCCCTCAAGTGCCCCCAAGAATTAATCCTCCACCTGGCCCAGACTCATGACACTGCTTAGTGGTAGCCTGGAAGAGCACATGAGCATGTGGTGAGGCAGAGAGCCAGAGCTGAGGACTAGGTCTGCTCCCTGCCTTAATTCTTCTCTGCAGGAAACTGAAGTCTGGAAGTAGAAAGTTTTGAGCAGAGGCCTCCTCTGGGCAGGCATGAGGAAACTTTCTGTTCACCAAAAGGCACCTGCACCAGGCTCAAGGAAGAGTAGGCGTAGTAAGAAGAATATTGTCACCCTCCACCAAAAGTCACTAGTCCCACAGGGAAACAACCTTGTAACCCCCACTACCATACAGGAGCTAGTGACTCCATCAGACACACCGCATAGAATAGAAGCTTGTGCTTTATTTTTGGCCTACCAGTCTCCCTCCCACCTGGGAGGGTGGAGAGAGGCTAGGATGGTGCGGACTGAAGCTGCCCTTTGTAGACATATTCCAGTGCAGTGGCAATGGTGCGCATGTCCAGCTCGATGCTCCGAGCCCAATTCTCCACATCCCCAATTTCCTGGTGAGGAGGAGAAGAGATTTGGAGGCCAGGAATCAGGGTGGGTAGATTATGCCTCCTAGGCTGAGGTCACTTACTCAGACACACCAACTGCTTTTCTGTCTGTCTGTCTGCCTTTGAGATGGATTACTGCAACAGTGCTCAGGTTGGCTTCAACTCCTGGGCTCAAGCTATCCTCCTCTTTCAGCTTCCAGAGTAGCTGGTACAACTTACTGGTCTGTGTACCATACTGAGAGGTTTCTGTAGAGCTAGGGATTGAACCCAGGGTTCTAAATGTGTCACTGAGCCACATCCCAAGATCCTGCCTTTTTTCTTTCTAGCTTTTCTGACACCAGAAGGAATATCTGGGACCATCCCCACTTCCTCATTAACCCTAGGTCTGCGACAGTTAGGAGACCGAAGATAGCCAATGGGGGCTCAGATAAAGGCAACGATGTGTTGAGTGTGGCCCACCTTAAGTGCCTGGTTGAAGTTCTCCACCATTCCAATCCACTGGCCTGTCTGCTTGGCAAACTGGGCAGCCTGGACCTGTAGGGTCTTCACCTCATGGTCCAGCTTTCTCTGGTTCATGTAGGCCTGGGCCACACTAAGGATTGGAGAAGAGAGGATGTCAGCTCATCCAATACATAGTGGGGGTGGTCTTCAGGGCCTATTACAGTGGTAAGAGATCAGCCAGGAGGTAAGACTGGGGAAGCCTTGGGATTCTGGCCTTTTCTGGATGTGACCCAAATGAAGCAGGCTCCTTCCTCCAACCCTAGGGTTCCCAAGAAAGCCAATTTGGGAGCTGACTAGAAACATACCATTTCTTATCCTCTCGGGAGTCTCTGTAGCTGAGATGGGGTAGGGAGGGTTAACCTGGGGGATATCCCTGAGGAAGACGCTGGGAGGGGAAGGGAGCGTGGGAAAACTGAGCAGCAGGGACACATCTGGCAGTGATTTGAAGCCCAGTGATCTCGGCAAGAAGTTGGGAAGGAAATCAGGCCCCTCCCTGACTCTGGGGTGGGATGGGAGAGTAAACCCCTTCCTTAGGAACCCTGGGTCAAATAAGCCTATCCCAAGAGATTTTCTTGTCTCTTCCCATCGCCCCCCACTTTTGAGACAGGGTCTTATGTAGCCCAGGAGGACCTCAAACTTGCTATGGGGATGACGATGACCTTGACCTAATCCTTCTGCTTCTACTGTCCAAGTGCTGGGATTACAGGCACATGGGCATTTGCCATCACACCCAACTCNCCCACCCATACTCCTTTCACCCACAAAGATGAGTGAACACAAACACACACACACACACTCACACACCCTCTCACACACACATGCTCTCATACACACTCGCTCTCACAACTCTCACACTCATGCACACACACATTCTCACACACACATACTTGCTCTCTCACAACTCTCACACTCATGCACACACACATTCTCACACACACATACTTGCTCTCTCACAACTCTCACACTCATATGCGTGTGTGCGTACACACACACACACACACACACACACACACACACATTCCTGTCCTTATGCTCCAGGCAATACTTCTTTTCTGCGCAAAGTGCTGGCTGTGGTTCCCATTATACCATGGGTTGGTGCTCCATCTTCCACGAGTGATTTTTGCTTCCCCTTTTGTGTAATCACTGTTCCCTCTCTTACTAGCAGATGACCTTTTCATCCCCTATCCCGAAGCTCTAGGTCAGTAAGGAGATTCCACATCCGGTGTTGCCACCCACTGGAATGTGTGGGGGCAGAGGAGGCAAAGGGTGTCGGTGGGGGGAGGGGGTCCAAGGAAGTGGGCAGGGCACCTGACAAGGGCTGAGACAGACTAAGCCTTTGTTTCGTTTTCTGGAGACTAGGAGCTGTGGGTAGCAACACAAAACCCTTTCTAATCTGGATTTGGCTTCGTTGCCCTCTAAGCTTGAAAGTGGGGTGGCATACAGCAAGCAAATAGAAAAGAGAGAAGTCCAGCCAGCCTCACAAATGGTAGCAAAGGAGGTGCCAATGTGGGAGTGTGGAGAGAAGAGAGCTGTCTGGAGACAAAGGAGACCAGAGGCCCCAACCACAGCCATTTTCCCCCTAATCTCCCCTCAGATGAGTAATGGAGATGACCCCACCCCCTGCCTGCATGACTGCCTTGGATGACTCAGTTTCTGGATTTACAACCAAGCTCTTCTACGTGCCCTGAGCGGAAGGCATAGTATGTGCCTCTTGGCTTCCTGTAGACAGACTATCAAGTCACCATCTCTGTACTCTTATGAGTCACACAGGTCCAGGAAATCTTTACAAGTCTTTGGCTATCATTGGCCTCTCATTTAGGGCTGAGGTTGTGGGTAGGGTCCCTGGAGACCCAGAAGGAAGGGAAGACAGCCTGGTGTTGTCATAGCTCTTGGCATAGANGCTTCCTCACTTCTACCAGCTGTGCCATCTTCCTGCCAGTTGTTTCCCAGGCTTGCTAGAGAGTAGGAGGTGAGGCAGGAAAGAGGGTATGTGGTGAAAGAGGCTGTCCTTCCCTCCCACCCAAGTGACAGCTGGACTTACAAGGGTGAATCGAGTTGGCCAGATGGCATCAAGTTGTGCCAGGGAAGTTAGTATGGGGAGGGGGAACTCTGGCTGCTTTCCCAACCACCGCAGCTGCTTAGGGGTCAAAGCTGACTCGTCTCCATGAAGTTACATTAGGCGGAGGGAGGTCAGGGGAGTGACTGGGGCACCCGGAACCTTCAGGAGGATGGCCCAGACCTTGTCTAACCAGGGTGGATGGAGGAAATGAGTTGAGGGAAGAGGTTCATACCCCACATTGAGGTGATCCACCAAAGCTTCGGTCAGGCAGGTNGCTGCGGTGATGGCTTCTCGCCTCCTCTTCTCTGGGGGAAGGGGAAAGGGATTGGAGCAGACTTCATATTTTAGAGTTGGTGCTAATGGGTTCCCCATGCACTTATTACTATTCTGGAAACTGCCAACTAACGTCAGACCTTTAAAAAAGAACCTCGCATACNTAAAACCAAACCAAACCCTTTTATTTTTGGAGGTGAGGAAACTGGCACCCTGAGAGGGGACGGNACTCCCTCAGGCACGCCCAGGACTCTTCCCANACACCCTTTCTCCACTACTTTGGACAGTGGNTTGACAACTCCAGGATTCCCAGTTTGGGCCTTAGGAAAGATGCGCTTCNCTGTGGTGGCAGACCGGTTGGAACCCAGCCACTGGGCGGTCCCCAACTCCCTCCCACTTCCGGGGTGAGAGGCTGCCTGGGCCAATTGGCATCGTGTGTCAAGAGCCAGGGGCGGGGCTCAGACACCGCCTAGGCGGGATTCGGGGAGTTGCCGAAGGGACCTGGTCGGTGCCAAGGGGACCAGAGCGAGTTGGCAAGGGAACGGAGTTTCCAGANGTGCCGCCCCTAATTCCCTGCCCAGCACTCGGGTCCCCCGCTAGCCGGCGCCCTCCCCTTGATTTGGGAGGTTACCCAAGGTCCAGGCTTCCAGCAGAAGCTAGGCCGCGGCCCGGGAGCGGCCGATGGGACTCTGCGCTCACCCTGCAGCTCCTTGCGTTCATTCTGCTTGGCCTGGTGTTCTTTGAGCAGGCGGGACAGCATGGTTGAATCTGGCTGGGTGTGGGCACAACGGGCCCCTCCCTCGGGCTGCGGGAGCTGGATTACGCCTTGGCTCACGCGGGGCGGGATCACGTGATTGCAGCATCATGTGACACGGGGAGCCGCCCTCTCTTTTAGGCGTTGGGTAATTGGTAGTGAATAGCTAAGGAGGGAAGTGGAGGGTTGGCTGGTGGGTGANCTGTTCTTTAATGGGGACTTATTTTTTTCAGAGTTGGAAGCGCTTTTCCTATTTATTTATCTGAAGAGTTAGTTTTCACATGCTCTGGCTGTCAAGCCCTGAGAGGATTGGTGTCCTCATGCTATCCATCCCGAATTATTATTTATTGGGGTAGCAGAAGCTCTCCGAACTCATTGAAATTCTTTTCCTTCCCTCACCTTACTTCCTGGCACTGCTGGACGGTTCTCAGTGGATTCCCAGTTTCCTCTCGCTAGAAGAGAACGCTTTCGTCTTCTTTCCCTGCGCTTTCGTCATCTCACCACTCCACCAAGGTTCCCTTAGCTCAGGGTGATCACTATAGTGAAGCATTTTAAGGCACCTTAAGCGGCCTTCTAGGGAGCTTTGCTAATGTTGCGGGCTGTGAGTGGTGAATGTGCAAGTCCATCCTTGTCCTTTTGTGGTCAGGGAATGCGAACCCATTTTAGTCGTGGCAGAAGCTTAAGTGCTACTGCCAAAGTGAAAGGTAAATTATACAATGCCTCTCTGACTAAGGAGGAATGCTTCCAGGATTAATTCCAACAAGAAAAATTATAAACATCATCAATTTATTGCTGTTGTTACAATCTGTCTCTTTCTCTGCCTCCTTGCCTCTCTGTCTGTCTGTCTTGACTCCCTGTGCTTTTTAGGATGGCTTGTAATTCAGGAACCTTCTGCTTCAGCCCCGAAAGCAACTGGGCCTATGGGGTACATTACAAGTGTGCAGACATACCCCAGCATGGTGGCACTTGCCTTTGATTCTAGCACTCTGGAGGCAGGAGCAGGGGGATCTCTGTGCATTCGAGGATAGCCTGGTCTACACATATAGCGAACTCCAGGGCAGCTAGGACTACATAGAGATCCAGTGTCAAAGCAAAATTAAACAAACGAACGAATGAATGAACCACAAGACACCAAATGTGGAGACATGCTGGGCAAAATTTGGTCAATTTGCTTATCCACTCAATAATAGTTTTATTGTTAATAAAATAAGGTGATTAGATNAATATTTAGCTGATGCAAACCTGTCAGGAGGCTGAGGTGGAAGAATGAGGAGTTCTAGATCAGTTTGGGCTACAAGACCCTGCTCTCTACTCCCACTTAAAAAGAAAAGAAACCTAACCAAACAAACAAAGCCCAGCCATGCATGGTGGTGCAGGACTTTAATCCCAGCACTCTGGAGGCAGAGGCAGGTGGATTTCTGTGAGGTCAAGGCCAGCCTGATCTACAGAGTGAGCTCCAGGACAGCTAGGGCTACACAGAGAAACCCTGTCTCAAAAAATAAAACAAAACCCAACCCAACCCTTGACCACAGATTTATTAAATAGATCCTCTGGAGGGTAGATTCCAGGATATATATAAACTATTCAGGTGATCCTAAAATGCACCCAAAGTTGAGAAACAAGGAAACAATCCACGTCTAAAGCTGTTTCCAGCTTTGTCTTTTACTCATTTTCTGAGTTATGGCACAGATGAAGTCGATTGCTTGCATCTACTATCGAGGAGGACATTAGAATATTCTTGTTGAAATTTCTTTCTTTCTTTCTTTCTTTTTTGTCTTTTTGAGACAGGGTTTTTCTGTGCAGAGCTAGCTGTCTTGGAACTCTCTCTGTAGACCAGGCTGGCCTCCAACTCACAGGTCCACTTGCCTCTGCCTCCCGAGTTCTGGGATTAAAGGCGTGCACCACTGCCCTGCTGAAATTTCCTAGTAAGAGTTGAGAATTATTGATCCACTGGTGTATTTAGTTATTTTATTTATTTTTTGTGTGGGTGTGGGTGGTGGTGATACAGGCCATGGTATACATGTTGAGGTCAGAAGATAACTTTAGGGAGTTAGTGTTCTCTCTGTCTCTCTCTCTCTTTTTTGGTTTTTCCAGGCAGCATTTCTCTGTGTAGCTCTGGCTGTCCTGGAACTTGCTCTGGCCTAGAAGTCACAGAGATCTGCCTGCCTCTGCCTCCAGAGTGCTGGGATTAAAGGCGTGTGCCACCACCGCCTGGATCAGTTCTCTCTTTTAACATATGGGTCCTGAGGATGAAATTCAGATCTTGTTGGCCCTCATTCAGCAATTTGAAGAGTGGTATCCTATATCCTGGGAGCTGTATAACCGTCAAAGGATGAGTGAGAAGAAACATGAAACTGTTAAATGACAGCATTAAGCAGAATTTCATTAACTGTCATAATAACATTTAGGAACTTTTATTTTCATTTTTTTATTGTATGTATGTGTGTCTATGCTCACAGTGCCAGTGAGGGCCAGAAGAGGGCACCTGATCCTCTGGAGCTAGAATTCAAGGCAGTTTTAAGTCACCTAATGGGATGCTATGAACTGAACTCAGGTCCTCTGAAGAGTAGTGTACTGGGTGGTTTTGTGTGTCAACTTGACACAAGTTAGAGTCATCAGAGGAAGGAGCCTGAGCCGAGGAAATGCCTCCTTGAGATCCAGCTGTAAGGCATTTTCTCAATTAGTGATCAGTGTGGGAGGGCCCAGCCCATGGTGGGTGGTGCCATCCCTGGGCTGCTGGTCCAGGGTTCTATAAGAAGGTGGGCTCAGCAAGCCATGGGAAGCAAGCCAGTAAGCCGTTCTCCTTCATGGCCTCTTCATCAGCTTCTGCTCTCATGATCCTGCCCTGTGTGAGTTCCTGTCAGTGATGAACAGCAATACTGAAGCATAAGCCTAATAAACCCTTTCCTCCCCAACTTGCTCTTTGGTCGTGGTGTTTCGTCACAGCAATAGAAACCCTAACTAAGAAAAACAGCAAGAGCTTTTAACTGCTGAGCCATCTCTCCAAGTCCCCACGATAAAATTTTTAAGTAGGGACTGGACTGGGAGGTAGCTCAGTGGTGGAGTGCTTGCCTAGCACATTCAAGACTAATCCCTAGCACTAAGTACACACAAAAGCTAAATAAAAATGTTGGATAATATGTATGTATCTATATGCTTATATATCTATTATAAACATTTCCTGAGCACTCATAATAGGCCAAGCACTTTGTGTGTTCATTTAATTCCTAGAACAATCCTGTGAAATATTACTATCATCTCTAATATGCAGATGAAGAATCTGAGGTAGAAAGCAGTTAAGTAATGGAGCTCCTAATAGGCAGAATTAGGATACAAATTCAGGCTAATTCTAAAGCCTGATTCTGCATTGCATAAATCATGGGAAAGACCCCGGGAAGGGAAGACCCTAAATACTTTTCAGAGGAGCTTGTCGGGTGTGAGCTAAAGGGAATCCTGGAAGGGGAGGAGCATTTGGGAAGAGGCTCTGTTCTGTAGAAGGGCTAATCAATAGAAGCGGGAAGAGTGAGAGCATCACAGGGCAACAGGACCCAGGGCTCCCCACCCCCTCCCGCTCTGGCTCCTGCTTCTAACTGCAGTGAGCAAGCAAAACAGAGGCAGAATGGAAGATGCCCGGTGCTTCACTCCCAAAGCTTTGGGGCTTGAGAGAGAAGGGTTTGGGTTGGCAGGGGTACCAGAAAAGAGAGACATAAATTAAGAGAGATACAGAGGTGGGCTAATGAGAGGGGTTGATATTGGGAATCTCAGGCATGACTCAGAGAAAGTGTTAAGATCATCCTGTATTCCCCTCATCTACCTTGGCATGACTTCCTGACATTGTGCACACTAGACTGCCAGGATTCTGCAGACGTCAGTCTCTGCCCCACATACTGGCTGTTCCTCTGCCCTAGAGCTGGGAAGTGGACATGAGGTGCCTATATCTGGGGACTCCAGCTGATCCCTACAGGGTTATCTTTAATCTGGTTTTGCCCAGACCCTTATTTACTGCGTGACTCCANTTTCTGCTGTAGTTGAGTCTTATTGGCTTTACCTGACTTTGGTAAAAGTGGACACAAGTTTCATGCATCTCCAGAGGAAGACTCCTCTACTTAAAATTTTCCCTTCTTCTCCCCCTCCACCCCTCTTCCCTCCTTTCCTCTCTCTCTGTAGCATGCTTACATGTATGTTTGTTTGTGTTGCTTGGGTCTGTCTGAGTGTGTGTGAGGGTACACGCGCATATATGTATGGAGGCTGGAAGTTGACACGGAGTGCCTTCTTCAATGGTTCTTCATTTAGTTTATTCAGGCAGAGACTTCTGCTAAAACCCAGGTTCACCAGTCCTGGCTTGTTGTTGGTTGTTTTTGCTCTTTACTCTTTTGAGGGGCCTACCACCCAGCTACCAAATAAATACACGGAGGCTTATTCTTTCTTATGAATGCCTGGCCTTAGCTTGGCTTATTTCTAGCCAGCTTTCCTTAACTTACCTTTTGCCCTAGGCTCTTTTCTTTTCTTACTTCTGTATATCTTACTTTCACTCTTACTCCATGACTTACTGTGTAGCTGGGTGGCTGGACCCCGATGTCCTCCTCATTGATCCCTCTTGCTCTTCTTCTCTTCCTAGATTTCTCTTCCTATTTATTCTCTCTACCTGCCAACCCTGCCTGTCCTTTCTCCTGCCTTGTTATTGACTGACTGTTCAGCTCTTTATTAGATCATTGGGTGTTTTAGATAGGCACAGTAACACAGCTTCACAGAGTTAAACAAATGCAACATAAAAGAATGCAACACATCTTTGCATCATTAAACAAATGTTCCACAGCATAAACAAATGTAACANGTCTTAAAATAATAATCTACAACACCAGCTAGTCTAGTTAGCTGGCTTGCCCCAGAGGTCCCCAGACTACCTCTTGAGTGCTGGGATTACAGGTGGCTTCCATGCCTGCCCATCTTTGGTTTTCACATGGGTTCTAAGGATCAGAACTCCAGTCCACATGTCTGCATAGCATGTGCTTTACCCTGAGCCACCTCTCCAGACAAATACTTGGAAGTTTTAAATTGGGTGAGGTGGCTCACACTTGTAATCCCAGTACTTTGGAGGCTAAGACAGGGTGCTTACCACAAGTTCATGGCCAGCATGGGCAACAGAGTGAGTTCCAGGCCATCTTGGGTTACAATGTGTGGNCCCTGTCTCCAAAAACAAACAAACAAAAGAACAAAACAAAGCAAACAAATGGAAAACCACAACAACCAACCAAACAAAATCCCTAAATCCCCCAAGTAAACAAAGTGAAAAAAAAATGAATTTGAAATCTCATTCTGCTCACTTCTCTGTATGATTTTGCACCCAGTTTATTTTCCCTTAGAATGAATGAATGCAGCTCCACATTCCTGTTTTCTCACTGTTCCCTCTTTCCTTTGAGGTCTCTCTCAGAGTTAGCTTTATTGAACAAACTCCAAATGGACTGTCTAGGCCAAACCTTAGTGCTGGGAACTGCTGAGTTGTTAGGGGTTGGATGAGGACTGAGGGAGGACATGGAGGGAGTGGAGAAGGCTTCACATACTGGGAAGTTTGGCCGGGCTTCAAGAGAGGGGGCTGTTGGCAGTGTGGCCAAATTCCAAATGTTGGTCTAAAGCCAGGGCTCAAAGAAAAGGGGCCCTTAAGATGGTCTAAATGCTTCCTTGTGGGAAGTGACCCCTTGGTCCTTTCTCCAACATGCAAGAGTTTCTTTTGGGTCCTCAAAGGCCAGAGTGGTCAAGCCATTTCCCTATGGACTTCACTCAATCATATTTATGTTCTGTCTTTCCCAGCCACTCCCAGAGTAAGAGCTTTGGCCACAGCCAGAATTCAGAGGCCAGCAAAGGCTTCCAGCGCTGGAAAGGTGGGTGGGGTGAGTGAGAAAGCCCTCAAGCTGTGTGTCTCGGGGAGAGAAAGCCTGACCCTCACATACACTCCAAGCCTTTGTTGCCAGAGGGGGTGGAGGGAAAAGTGATCCATGGAGTGTGTCTTCTAGAAGTATTTGCTTATAAGTTAGAGACAACAGCTGGAAAAAGTATGTTTTGGGGAGCTGGTAAAGAGGGGTTCCATACACAGGTGAGGAAGGTATTCAGGGAATTGGGAAGGGACTGGAGAAAAGGGCCACTGAAATGGCCACTGTCTTTGCTGGGCATGGACATTTCTCCATTAAAATATTTTTAGAAATAATTTTAGACTGAGAGAAAATTGCAAAAGTAATGTGCAAAGGCCTGGGGACCTTTTGTTCAGTTTCCTAGAATGGTGACATTGTATGTAGTTGCTTTGCAACATCAAAACCAGGAAGCTGACATTGGTACAAAACCATTAACAATCTGCAAGCCTTATTTATTTTTAAAACATCATTTACATATGTATTCATTTATGCTTGTAGTACTGTGCAATTTTACCCCATGTATAGATTCAACCTCCACCACAATACAGAGCCTGAAACTGTGAGGGAGTTACCTCAATACTTGGACTCGCCCCCCCCGCCCCGTCTTTATCTCCTGGCAGACACTAACATGCTCTTCATCTGTATTGTTTTGTCATTTTGAGAATGTTATATCAATGTTATAATGCAGTATTTTTGCGTATGTAATGTTGAGAATTATAATCCTTGACTTCATGTATGCTAGGCAGGTGTTCTTCCACCGAGCTATACCTCTGCTCCAAGCTCTTTGGGATTTTAGGCTGGCCTCACACTAAAGATCTTGCCTATGAGGGCTTGGGATGAAGGAGTGCAATACCATGTCTGGCTTTGAGCATTGCTTATTAATTTTACTAATTTCTAAACTCTTGACTCAAATACAAGACGTTTTCTGGCAGGATGTTTAATGTTGACCTTCCCTCACTCTCTGGGTTTCTCTAGTTTCTTCATGTCTGTTCACCTCCAGTGTAGCTCAGCATTGCAACATTCTGCTCTGGATTATCCCTTAGGGAAATATATTTGTCTTCATTACTAAGCTGGTCTAGTAGTCTTGTGTGTTCTTTCCCTCCCTTGCCCCACTATTTATAGCCAGGCTAATTTTGGGTGACCAATCTCTCTTATTTTCTGCTTCTTCCTCCTGTGGCGGGTGAGGTGACTTCTCAAATATTTGGGCAGAGGAGGTCAGAAGCAGATTCTTGGCATCTGATTTCAGCCTAAGATTTATGGGAAGCTGGTGGAGTGCAGACAGAGGCAAGCCAAGTCGCAGGTGTAGAAAGGAAGGCAGCTGGGGCTCTAACGGCATTTTGACCTGAGTCAGAGGCCTGGGGAGGAGTCATCAGTACTGAGTTCCATCCCAGTTTTGCTCTTCTCCATTTCCATATCATCTCTTTTCTGCTGACCAGGGCTCTGAGACACAAACACACCGGAGAGGAAACACTGGGTGACAGTGAAGGTAGAATCCTATTAGTGCCAGCCTAGCATATGTGTCTGTTTCATAGCAGCTGTTTAGAGGTATGCTACAGCTCTGCAGAGCATTACAAAAATGACCAAACTATCACATGCATTTTAACTTTACCTGGCAGCAAATACTGTCCTGTGATCAGAGTAAGAGCCCACATTTCTTTTTTCTCTGCCAAAGAAGTGTAATTCTGAACAAAGGACACAGGAGAAGCAGTTTTTAAGAAAGAGAAGAGAGATCTCAAAAAATATGAGATATTTGAAGGGCAGAGACAGTAGTGACACTGAGAAATGGTCTGAGAAAGATCTCAAGAGTGACATACCTGAGAAAGNTTGGGATGGTAAAAATAGAAGTTCAGGTGAAGCTGTCAGAGAGGGATGCACACAAGACCAATGCCTGGTAAGAAAGAGAAGCCAGGAGGCAAAGTGGAAGGCTGTGAGGCTACCATTTTGCCAAATTACTTCCCATCTCTTCTCCTGGCACCATTTCTTGATTAGAGTTATAAATAGCAGAGAGATGGAAAAAAAATGTCCCCTCTCTTTGCTTCTATCCCAGAGTGGGGGAAGGGAAAGGAAGCCGGATGGGCCTTGGGTCCCTGTGGAGAACTCTTCTTGTTCTTTTTTTTTTAATAATTTATTTATCTTTATTTTGTGTGCATTGGTGTTTTGCCTGCATGTATGTCTGTGTGAGGATGGGTGTCAGATCTTGGAATTGCAGTCAGTTGTGAGCTGCCATGTGGGTGCTGGGAATTGAACCTGGGTCCTCTGGAAGAGTAGTCAGTGCTCTTAACTGCTGAGCCATCTCTCCAACCCCTCTTCTTGTTTTTTGAGACAGAGTCTTGCTTATGGAGCTCTTTCTGCCACCCAACTCCTGCCTGAACCAGTCCAAGACTCTGTACCCCCTTTTGGTTTATTTATGGAGACACTATCTCACTTTGCAGCCCTGGCTATGCAGACCAGGCTGGCTTCTCTTCTGTCTATCCAGTGCTGAGGTTGCAGGTGTAGTCCACAAAGCCTGGCTTCTCATTCCCCCTCTTTTGTTTTCAGACAGGGTGTCTGTCACTCTGTAGCTCTGACTGGCTTGGAACTCTCCATGTAGACCAGGTTGGCCTTGAAGAGACAGAAACCTGCTTGCCTCTGCCTGCTGAGTGCTGGGATTCATAGGCATGCCCCACCCTATCCAGTTTGCNATCCCTTTTTGTTACGTGGGAAATGCCCAGTCCCTGGAAAGATCTATTAGCAGGACACTCCTTTTCTATGCCTTTGTCTCATGGGTCCAGTGTCTTTCACTTTTGCCCCCTTGGACCCCCTCTTCCCTCTCCACAGTTTAATTTGCATTTCTTATTTTACTCTTTTTTTTTCTTCCTTCACTGCAGACTTTGAGTTAACTCTTGGCCTTCCTCTTGCTCTTGGTGCCCTTTTTTCCTCTCCATTTGCTCCAGTCTCTACACCTGCTGAGTATTTTCTCTCTGTACTTTTGCTTCTCTCTGATCCCTAGGATACTGACATTGTGACTAGCTATTTGTGGGGTCTGTGGCATGGAAAACGGTTTGATTCCTACAGCCTAAGAGGTGCGCTATGCTACTACGGGGAGGCTGAGTCTACTAGTAAAGGACCACTCCAGATCGAAGCCCAGGAACTCTCTGCTTTCCCTTCCTCTGGTCTTAATCAGCGCATCTGTCTTCTCAGGTAGTCCTTCAGCCTCATCCCAGTTCGCTGTGGCCCTTCTTTCTCTTTTTAGCCTTCTCTTTTCCTACTATACTTCTCTCTCTCTCTCTCTCCGCATTCCTGAGCTCAACCTCCACTCTTTTGGGCAAGGGTGGGGGAAGAGAGGAGTGCACTATGCAAGGGTGAGGCGGCAGGGCGCTAGGCATGGGGTGCGGCGGGTGCTAGACTAGTTTCCACTCGGAGCTGAGGGTCTGGGCATCCCAGGCTGTGCGCGGANGTCTCTAACTGCTGCGGGAGGCAGGGGGCGGGGCAGGGGCGGGGCCCGGGCGGCATCCCGAAGAGGAGGCGGAGCCGGAGCGCACGCCGTCGCTCCCACTGCAGTAGTTGCACTTAGCTGGTCCTGGGGCAGCTGAGAGGAGGGCTCAAGAGGGGTGCCGAGGTGAAAGATTGGAAGACTCCCGAAAGACCAGCTAGATTTCGGAAACCAGAAACACTCCTGGGGAGAACTGGGGGCTCTAGGCGCGCGACGATTTCCTCGCACTAGCAGGGAGCGCTTGCAGGGNTGGTTCCATGGGCAGGATTCCGAGCTGCCGTTCCCTTCGGCCCCCTGGGATTTGCTACCTTCTTAGTTCCTTGTTCGCTGTACTGCTCTTACCACGGGCTGTCGCCTTCAATCTGGATGTGATGGGCGCCCTGCGCAAGGAAGGCGAACCTGGCAGCCTCTTCGGCTTCTCGGTAGCCCTGCACCGACAATTACAGCCTCGACCCCAGAGCTGGTGAGTCACCGTACCCGCCTAGAGTCCCCAGGCTCAAGCCTTGGGCTACTCTTCTCCCAACTCCCCACCTACCCATCTCTCAGTCTTTCAACCGTACTCTGCTCACAGGCATCCCATACTTTAACCTGAAACCTTGCCTGGTCTTGTCCAGATCCCCAGACCCAGAGTCTTGCCTTGGGGATGAGTTGGAGAGCAATGCTCTTGCCAGAGACCCCTTTCCCTCTGCCTTTCCCTTCAGTTCGCATCCTTGCTCCAGCCCTGCATCTCTGGCTCCTATTCTCATAGGGGCGACCTACTCCAGGAAGGGAAGCTGGGCATTCTGTNTCTGCACAGNGTGGAAGGAGTGAGCAAGGACAGAGAAGAGGGTACCATGGGAGGGAAAGAGGAGAGAAAACAAATAGCTACCGCCAGAGCATCACCATGAGATGGATTGAAGACTGCAGGGCACTGGGAGGCCAGGGGTGATATGGCTCAACANAGCAGGGAGGCTAGAGNAAGACCCCAGAGGGCCTGGCACTCTGCAGTGATGTCTTGGTCACAGACAGTGGCAGAAAAATAGAGACTCTGAGTAGTAGCAAGAGATGGTGGCAGCTGTCACCACTATTGCCAGCAACAGCAACAGCAGCAGCAGCAGCAGCAGCAACATGCAGTAAAGATGCCAAGCTGCTTTCTTTCCTCCTCAGGGAATGGCCAAGTTCAGAGATCCCAGTAGTAGGGGAAGACAAGGAGGAGTGAGATGTTGTCATCTTTTCAGGTCCCGTGNTAGACAGACACATTTACAGCTGATTGTGTTTCTGTACCNCTGGTTCTTACCACACAGGAAAATAGGCAAGAACAGGAAGAAAGCTTCCCACCCCCTCACGCCAAAGGGCATTTTTCCCCCCATAGCCAATGCATAAGCCACATTTAAGTGTCCATTACTGGGATCGATGCTGTCCCCAGGGACTGTCTTCTCCCCTTACTGTTGGTCTGGGGGCAGGAGGCAGGGACAACAGTTTATTTCTCTCACCCACTGGAGGTGGGGGTAGCCTTAATCTTCCTCCTTCCATTATTCNTGTCATCTGGGAGAAGGGTGTGCTCTCTAAACCTTTGGGAAAGATAGAAACCAATTGATGTCTCAAGCCAGCAGCAAGCTTCATCTTCCTCCCTCTCTCCCTCCCTCCTTCCCCCATCTGTTAGAGTTCCAGGCCTGGAGGCCTTTTTAGGACATGCTGAACTCTCTTGAGTTATTTCCAGGCAAATTCTAGGTTATTTTTAATAGCTTGGTCTCTTGTCATTTTCCCCTTCTCTGAAGGTGGCCCCTGATTCTGTCTCTCAGAGCCAAGTTGGGGGCATTCCCAGAGGGGTCTGACTGTCTGGCTCCAATTTGCTCCAGCAGGGGGCATTGTGCTGACTGGGGGCATGGATAAGCTGCTACCTTGCTCAGTCCTTCATTAGCCCCAAGACCTCCTTTGTTTTCAATCTAACCTAGAGATAAGACTTTGANGTCTAACCTTACTTTGCTTTGTATCTGTTGCCTCATTTATTCCCATCAACTGTGAAACAGAAGCAAACAACATTCCTATCACATGGAGTTGTTTGGGGAGGGGGATTATGAGTCCTTAATATATGTAAAGTATTTAGAATAGCACAAGACCTGTAGTGAATGCTGTGAAAGTGTTTGTTGTGCTGGAGCTCTNCTGTTGGGATTCAGAGAGCTTGAGAGTAACAGCATTACAGCATCCTGGATCCAGAGGCTGGGGCTGAAGAGGCCCCAGGCTGAGCTAGCCTTCCTGGCCATGCAGCTTTCCCAGAGGGCCACTCAGACTGCACTGGGTCNGGGAAGGGCTGAAGCTCTGGTAGGATATAGTAGTAGTGTGCTTCTTATTGGGCCCCCAGGCTCACTCTGTACCCAGCAGCCAACACCACCCCACCCCCACCCCTTGCAGTAGCTGGAGCTGTGACTACTGTTCCGTCTGAAGGCCTGGGGCAGTTGGGCTCCTGGGATGAAGCCAGGAAGGAGAGTGTGGCTGGAGCAGAGGTGAAGGGGTGCTCTTCTTCTAGGAGGAACTGGCTGGGTTCTTTCTTCCAGGAGTAGGATTGGGCACTTAGCTTCTGTCCATATGAGCCTCTTCCCTCCTTTCTGCCCTTAACCTTCAGAGGAGATGTGAACACTGAACACACACACTTCTACTTCTTTGAATGTGCAGTTGCACGCTAAGCAATGGAGGCACTGGGTGTCTCTGTGAGTCCACAAAAGGTGTGAGCCCAGTAATTGAGTCCTGGCATTTCCTATGGGGCAAGCACAAAGACAAATCAGACAACCCCAGTGCAGCAGGTGACATCCTCAGTGTTTGCAGGTTGGAGCACTTCGGACTTGTGCGAAAGCTGGAGTTTGTTATCCCGGGGCACCATCACCTGGATTTCCTAGGGTGTCATTTTTCCCTCCTCTTCCTTTTCTGGAGTGGTTTCAGCCTTCTGAAAACAGGCCAGGCAATGAGTGGACTGACCAAGCAATTAGGCAGATGTGGATCTAAATGTGGGCAGACTGCTTGAGGCATTTGAATGAGTTTGCTCATCTGGAAGATAAGAATCCTTATCTTATAGGACTGTGAGATCAAATGGGATAATGCTTGTGGCTCGTCTCCTAGGAATCCAAGTGGAGAGTGGTAAAGGTTAATTCCTGCAACCTCTGTGTCCAGCCTGAGGCCTGGCCTATAGTAGGTGCTATGTTGTCTTACCAATGAGTGCCTGACCCAGGGCTTGGAGTATAATGGGGTATCAGTAAACAGTGGTGAAATGAATGATGAATATTTGTCCTCTTTCTTCCTGCTTCCTCCATTTTAAAAGATTTTTTGTTATATATATATATATGTTATATATGCATATTTTGCCTGTGTGTATGTATGTGCACTGCTTGCATGCCTGGTATCCCCGAAGGCCAGAAGATGTCGGATCCCCTGGAGCTGAAGTTAAGTATGGTTGTGAGCTGCCTTGTGGGTGCTGAGAACAAAACCCAGGTCCTCTGCAGGAGCAACAAGTGCCCCTGACTGTTAAGNTATCTTTCCAATCCCTCATCCCACCTCTTAAAAGATTTATTTTTAATTTTTTTATTTATGTGTGTTTCCTGTGCCCATATAAATTTATGTGCACCATGTGAGTATGGGTGCCCATAGAGGTCATTGGATCCTCTGGAATGGGAATTACAGGCAGTCGTGAACCATCTGGTGTGGGTATTGGGAATGGAACCCAAGTCCTCTGCAAGATCAGCCAGAAATCTTGAGTGCTGAGCCATCTTTCCAGCTGCGTGCTCCCCTAGCCCTGCTTGACACTGGCTCTGATATGAGATGACAGCTGNTAAGAGACAGCAGGAGTTGTGGGAACCTTTTCCCCCATCCTAAAGGTTTGGCTCAGTGCCCCACAGATGCCTGTCTGTAATACTGTCTGACAGTTGTGGGATTTATCCCCAGGATGGGGCATGGAAGAGTGTGGGAGTGTAGGAGAGAGGACTTGGGACTTGTCCTGCTGCCTACCACTCTTGAGCCTTTCCTGAAGAGAGAAGGTCTGGGTTGCCATCTGGGTATCAGTTACTTCATCTCACTTCCCAGTCACTCCTGGCTTTGGGGTCCAGTCCTGGGGGACCCAGACGGCCTCCATTCCCAGCACAGTCCCCCTCTGGGGAAGATGCTTTGGCTGTAATCATGGAAAATTGTTCTGCCAAGAAAGTTGTAACTAAGAAAAAGGCTGAGGGGGCAGTAAGAGAGAGAAGACTGGGTAGGGGTGGAGGAAAAGAGAAAGCTGTGGAGGTGGGAGGCAAAAGGTAGGACAGGGAAGGGAATTCTGGATGTGGGGAGGAAATGGAATGGGGTTAGAGGCTACANGAAACCTTTCCCTACTTTCATGCCAGTGGGCGTGACTGAGTTTGGGACTTACAGAGCTACCAGTGGGTAGGGTCTTTGCTGGACACACGGTGAAGGGGAAGCAGGCCCATTTCTAGCCTCTCGCCTGGCCTCTGAAGCTGTCCCTGAGCTATTGTGGTGCCAGTCTGTGTGCCTGTTGCTCTTGCTCCAGGCATTCTTGCCATCTCTGGCGGGGTTTCAACTGGACTAGGGTTAGGGAGGAGGGCAGAGTCTGAGGCTGGGGCCAAGCAGGGGGTGGGGAAACTTGTCGGGAACAGGTGCTAGGGACGGGCAGTTCTCTTAAGCTGGCAATGCTGGCAGGCTGCTCTGGCTGGCATGTGTATTTACATGTGCATGTCCACTCTTTTTGTTGGTCTTTTATGTAGAGAGTAAGTACACATGTGACATGGTCTTTTAACACATCCTTGCCAGATTTTGAGAAAAATGACTTTTTTTTTTTCTCTTTAATACTTGAACACTCTGCTTGGCACTGAGGAGTTGAAGCCAGGGAAGCTCTGGGGTGGTTGGAGCACTCTGGCCTCTGAATCTAGCCCTTGTCCCACCCTACAGGCTGCTGGTGGGTGCTCCCCAGGCCCTGGCTCTTCCTGGGCAGCAAGCAAACCGCACTGGAGGCCTCTTTGCTTGTCCCCTGAGCCTAGAGGAGACAGACTGCTACAGAGTGGACATCGACCAAGGAGGTGTGGCCTTGGGAGGTGGAGTGGGGGCAGCCTGTGAAGNGGGGAGGGCAGAACTTTGTCTCCTGTTCCCTCCCTGATACCCACTGTCTTGCTTCAGCTAATGTGCAAAAGGAAAGCAAGGAGAACCAATGGTTGGGAGTCAGTGTTCGGAGCCAGGGACCCGGGGGCAAGATTGTTGTGAGTACTACTTCTTGTGACAATGCCGAGGTTATGATGATGTGTGTACATTGTGCATATAGGTGCACCTACAGCATACAAACTGGGCACGTGGAATGATTTCTAGAATCATTGGGTGATACACAAAAGTGTAAGAGACAGCCCC
>LZPO01066261.1:980231-992430 GCA_001675575.1 Neotoma lepida
TGAGTCTGGCTTGTTTTACTTAACATGGTGATCTTCAGTTCCACCCATTTTCCTGCATGTGACATAGTTTTGTTCTTTATGGCTGAGTAAAACTCCATTTTGTATTCACATGAGGCAATATCTTGAGGGCTTCAGTAACCCAAATTGACCTATCCTTCCCTCCCTGATCCAGGAGAAGCCGCTCTGCCTGTCCAATGAGAATGCCTCTCATGTCGAGTGTGAGCTGGGGAACCCTATGAAGAGAGGTGCCCAGGTTGGCATATCTAGCTTTTTCTCTGTCTGAGTGGCCCATCCTTAAGACTCACTCTCCCCTGACTCACCCGTCATTCCACACTTGGCAGGTCACTTTCTACCTCATCCTCAGCACCTCTGGAATCACTATTGAGACCACAGAGCTGGAGGTGGAGTTGCTGTTGGCTACGTAAGATGGGGGGCAGGTTGGGTTACTTAGAGAGGNTTCAAGTGCCTCTTGGAGGTTCCTGTGCTGACTGCCTACACGTTCTCGTGTTTGCATGCCAGGATCAGNGAGCAGACGCTGCATCCGGTCTCTGTTCGAGCTCATGTCTTCATTGAATTGCCACTGTCCATTTCAGGGTAGGTGTTGCTTGTGTGGGTCCCTCTGCCACTCCCAGTCCCTGGCTTTGGTTCTGCCTTACCTGGTCTTACCCTCTTGGCTCCATTTGGTTAGACCCCAGTCCTCCTCAGCCCTTCTTCTCATCTTCCCCGAATCAGGGTGGCGACTCCCCAACAACTCTTCTTCTCTGGCGAGGTGAAGGGTGAGAGTGCCATGAGATCTGAGAGGGATGTGGGCAGCAAGGTCAAGTATGAGGTCACGGTAAGCATCCTGTTGTGTGGCCTCAGAGAAGAGGCTATTGAGACATGTCTCAAGGTATGGGCTCCTTTCTCACATGGCAGCATGGTGGTGGTCCTGGGGTTCCAGGCCTCTGCACTGGGTAGGCGTGGCTCTAAGCACATGTTGGTGCTGGGGTCTCAGTGAGTCATGTGCACAGGCCATCTCTCCTGCAGGTCTGAGGGGCATTGAGAATTCAGAGGAATGACTCTGCTGGTGCCTCAGGTGGAATAGGATCTTGGGCAGAGTCTATAGCTGTCCTTAATACTTTGCCCTGGCTTGTCCTAGATTCCCTCACACTTGTCCAGCTTTTCCTGGTTTGATATGAGGAGAGAACAATGCCCAGTCTGGTCTAGANTGTGCAGCTTTGGTGATGCTGTGCTTCCTGAGGTCCCCCACATCAGCCTTGCCTCTCTCTGTGACGTAGGGTCCACTCAGAATCTGAGCTTCATTTCTTCACACTGCTTTGGGCTCATAGGTCTCCAATCAAGGCCAGTCACTCAACACTCTGGGCTCTGCCTTCCTCAACATCATGTGGCCCCATGAGATCGCCAATGGAAAGTGGCTGCTGTACCCCATGCGGGTGGAGCTGGAGGGCGGACAGGGACCTGGGAAGAAAGGGATCTGCTCTCCAAGACCCAACATCCTCCGCCTGGTGAGGCATAGGCATGGCAGGCAGGGTGGAACATGGGAGGGATGTCATGCAGCAGGGGGAGTATGTGTGGGTGATGGAGCGGAGATGCCATCTGAGGGTTGCAGTATTTGGAGGGACTCTCACTGCTCCTTCCTCTTCCCGTCCAGGATGTGGACAGCAGAGATAGGAGGCGACGAGAGCTGGAGCAGCCTGAGCCGCAGCAGCCTCCAGAGAAGCTGGAGCCCAGCACATCCTGGTGGCCAGTGTCCTCTGCTGAGAGAAAGAGAAACATTACCCTGGTGAGGGCAGCAGGACTACAGCACAGCCACAGTGAGGGTTCATGTGTGATAGAGGTGACCATCACAGGTGCACAGAATGTCAGGGAGCTGGGCATCCCTGGAGGTCAGCCTGACAAGGCATGTGGTGCTCCAACACCAGGGACAAGTTGGCCACAGTTTGCATCCCAGCTGGAGGGGAGACAGTACCTGTGAGGCAGTTCCTGACACCTCAGACCTGGCAACTCCCAGTGTCCACTCCAGGGACAGCTAGNTAGCCAAGCAACGATCCTGCTCATTTATATAAAACATCAAATTTTGTAAGGGTTGAGGTGGACTCAGCCTCTTGCCTCCGTCTTCTAAGTGCTGGGATTACAAGCATGTGCCACCAGGCTCAGCTTTCCATGTTCTCATAATCCAGATTATAGTATATACACAAGATTCGTTAAGATAAATATCCCTTTGAACAGTTTTGCTTCCCACTTTCCCACATAGTTTTGGTATTTAGCTGGATTTGTTGAATCCTCTGTGTTTGTTCCTCCTAGGGTGGTGTTGACAGTAAGAAGTGGTACAGATGTCAGTTAGAGACATTGAGTCATGGCAGTCTGATCAGTACAGCTCTGGAGATCCTTTGCCTGTTGTTGTAATCGGTTGGTGAACTCTGTCACATCTCATCCCTTTTCTGGGCTGAAGTCTCCCCATACCCCTTTGATACCTACTCCAAGGCTAAAGAATGTAGGCAGCTGTGGTCTGGAACTAGCTGCTACTGTAATGTACATCTAGTCTCACCTTCTCCACAGGACTGACAACTCCGAGAGACTCCCTGTTTAACAAGAACTTTAAAATAGTTTATTTTATTTCTTTATTTAGAAACAGAGTTTTTCTTTTTTTCTTTTTTTTCTATTTGGAGACAGGGTCTCTCTAGTTGGCCCAGAACTCACTGTGTAGATAGACCAGGCTGACCTCGAATTTACAGAGACCCTCCTGCCTCTGCCTCCTGAGTGCTGGGATTAAAGGTGTGTGTCATCATGCCCAGCTTAGAAACAGTCTTGAACTCATGGCAATCCTACCTCAGCCTTCACAGTGCTAGGATTACGAGCATGGGCCGCAGTATCTAGTTATTTATTAATTATGTTTATTTTTATTTCAGAATCAAGTAGCACATCATTCCATAAAACACAGTGTGTTCCCTCTTAGCAGGGTTGGAGACCAAACTAGGGCCTTGTGTATGCCAGACAAGCACTCTACAACTGAACTAGGGCCCAGCTCTTCATTGTTTTGAGAGAGGAAGGGATGTTGTGCTCGTCAGCCCTGGTGTCCCTCCAACTGGAATCCTTTTATTTCATCTCAGATGCTAGAATTATAGGCATATGCCCCTGTGCCTGNACTTATTTATTATTTACTTTTTTTCTGGCTTTTTAAAAAAATGATTTTATTATTTTTTAAATTTTTATGTGTGTGTGTTTTGCTTGCACATATGTATGTAAACCACATGTGTGCAGTGCCTTTTTTTAGAGTCCACATTTGGGTGATCATGTGACATTTTTCTATCTGTACCTGGCTCATTTCATCTTGTGTAATATCTCATATATATATGTATATATATATATATATATATATATATATATATATATATATTTAATGTTTTTTTGAGACAGGGTTTCTCTGTGTAGCCCTGGCTGTCCTGGAACTCACTCTGTAGTTTCTGCTGGTCTTAAACTCAGAGATTTTCCTGCCTCTGCCTCCCCAGTGCTGGGAGTAAAGGCCTGTGCCACCACTGCCTGGCTCTTAGATTCTTTTTTTTTTATATTTTTAAAAAGATTTATTTATTTATTATGTATAGAGTGTCCTGCCTGCATATATGCCTGTACACCAGAAGAGGGTACCAGATCCCATTATAGATGGTTGTGAGCCACCAAGTGGTTGCTGGGAATTGAACTCAGGACCTCTGGAAGAACAGCCAATACTCTTAACCCCTGAGCCATCCCTCCAGCCCCGGTTCTTAGATTCTTTATAAAATATTTTTAAAGGATTTATTTTATGTTTATGAGTGTTTTGCCTGCATATATGTATGTGTACCATGTGTGTACCTGGTACCTGTGGAGGGCAGAAGAAGGCATTGGATCCCCTGGAATTGGAGTTATGAATTGTTGTGAGCTGCTCTGTGGGTGCTGGGAACAGGATATAGTTCTCTGCAAGAGCAGCGGGTGCTCTTAACTGCTAAGCCATCTCTCCAGCTCCATCCTTTGGACTCTTGTATAAAGTAAGGCACGTAGCCTTGTTTTCAACAAATCGACTAAAGAGTTCTGAATTACTCAAAAGTAGAAAGATTCCGAAAGGGGGCTAGGGAGATGCCTCAGTAAGTAAGGGCGCTTGCTGCCAAGCCTGGAGACTTGAGCTCCATCGCTGGGACTCACGTGGTGTGGAAGGAGAAAGCCAACTCCTGCAAGTCGTCCTCTGACTTTCACCTGCATACATTAGCATGTACCCTCCCCACTCAGAAAATGTTTTTTTTTAAAGACTTCAAACACTCTCAAACCATTCTTTTTTTAATTATTAATTTTAAAATTTATTTTACATACCAACCACAGTTTCCCCTCTCTCCTCTCCTCTCATTCCATCCCCCCACCNCTTTTCTACCGTGCCCCCCATCCATTCCTCAGAAAGTGTAAGGCCTCCCATTGGAGTCAACAAAGCATGGCATATCAAATTCAGGTGGGACCAAGCTCCTCCCCGTGCATCAAGGCTGAGTGAGGCATCTCACCATAGGCAATAGGTTCCAAAAAGCCAGCTCATGCATCAGGGACAGGTCCTGGTCCCACTGCTAGGGCCNCCACAAACAGACCAAGCNACACAACTGTCACCCACATGCAGAGGGCCTAGGTCAGTCCCATGCAGGCTCCCTAGCTGTTGGTCTAGAGTCTGTGAGCTCCCACAAGCTTGGGTCAGTTGTCTCTGTGGGTTTCCCCCTTGGATCCCCCTTCCTCAAGCCATTCTTATGTGTGTTAATTGTGGTAGATGATGACTAAAGGTAACTTGCAGGCAATTGGGTTGAAGTCAGGCTTGAAAGGAGAAGAGTGTGAGTCTCCTGGCCCCAGTAGCTTGTAAGCAGCCTCTCCTGCAGTGAGTTTGAGTTTAGAGTGGGAACATGGCTTTGCCAAATATGAATCTGTGCTCTACCACTGACTAGATTGGTTTCCTTTCCTTTTTTGCCTTCCTTCCCTCCCTCCCTCCCTTCTTCCTCTCCCCCTCTCTCTTTAGATGTGTATAAGAGACAGGACAAGGTCTCATGTCATGAATGCATTGTGTTGCTCTAGAATACCTTGTCCTCTTGCCTCTGCTTCCTGAGGGCTGAGGTTACAGGTGTGCACCACCATGTCTAGCACCACTGGATAGCTTTGCTAGCTCTGTGACCTGAAGGAGGCTGGGGGCCTTCCTTACGACTCAGTTTCTTCTTTTGAAAAACACTGATGCCAGGCACAGTGGCCCACACCAGAGCAGCCTCAGCACTTAGAGGTCAAGGTAGAAGGATAAGCTTCAGGTTAGTTTGGGCTACACAGTGAGACTCTGTCTCAAAAAGAAAAGTACCTTGTGGGAGATTTGGAGCTTAACTAAGGTAGGTTACTGGGTGCTTCATAATTGAGACAATAAGTTGAGTAGGTATCAACTCAGGAAGCCACTCTGCCTGTTGCTAGGAAGTGAAAGACCCTTCCCAATGTGTTTCAAAGCAAATAGTCCAGATTTGAGGTAGGTAGCTATTTTGGGCCATAGGGTTATCTTGGGAAGACTTCTTGGAGGAGAGGAGTTTGAAGTCAGATGAAGAGTATGGGAGAGATGCAAACTCTTGAGCCTGTTGGCTCAGGGTCCTGCCTATCCTTCTCTCTAGGACTGTGCCCAGGGCACGGCTAACTGTGTGGTGTTCAGTTGCCCACTCTACAGCTTTGATCGTGCGGCAGTACTGCATGTCTGGGGACGCCTCTGGAACAGCACTTTTCTGGAGGTGAGGGCACCATGGGGTTCCAGGNGGGCATCTTCTGCAAAAATNCCCCCCGCCCCGTGTTTACTCCTACCTCTTCCCCATCCAAATGCAGCATTCTCCAAAGCCAAGCCAGGCCGAAACACCCTCTACATTGGCACCATTCTATTTGTAATCTCAGTGACTTGAGAGGGTTGAGGAGAACATGAGCATTTAGAAGTCTCCTTCTCTATCCTTTAGGAGTACATGGCTGTGAAGTCCCTGGAAGTGATCGTCCGAGCCAACATCACAGTGAAGTCCTCTATCAAGAACTTGTTGCTCAGAGATGCATCCACAATGGTGAGCTGCTGGGTGGGAGGATGGGGTAGGTGGGGGGACTCTCCCCCTTCCCACTCACTCCAGCTTTTGCCCTGTTAACCCCTTGTTTCTCAGATCCCAGTGATGGTGTACTTGGACCCTATGGCTGTGGTTGCAGAAGGAGTCCCCTGGTGGGTCATCCTCCTGGCAGTGCTGGCTGGGCTGCTGGTGCTGGCTCTGCTGGTGCTGCTGTTGTGGAAGGTGAGNCTTGGGGAGGGATGGAACCAGTGTGAATTGGAATTAGAGTAAGGTGGCTAGCCTCTCACCCACACATGCATTCATTTAACAACTCTGCCTTGAGCNCTTGCCCTGCATACCCCAGAGCATCCATCTGCCCTGGATGTTTTCAGAGTTGACTCCGGTGCAGATCTTGTCCTCAAGGATTGTGTAGTCTAGTGGGAGTTGGGGAGCCTTGTAGTTAAGGACAAGGAAGAAGGTGTTGAGTTGAGATGGTGGGAACTCAGAGGAGGGAAGGCTTTGGAGGATGATTCCCTGGAGCTGAGCCTTAGATGGTGAAGTGGTAGGATAGGGATGTGGGTAGATGTGGGAGGAGTAGGATGTGAGACTTCCAGAATAACCACAGTGGATAAAGCCATAGGAATAGAAAGTGTGGTCCGAATTAACCAGAGTGTGGCAGCAAAGGTTGGGAAGGAAACTGTGATCAAGGCCAGCAATGTGGAGCACTAGCTCCAGGGAACTGCTTGGAGCTGACTGGGAGCTGCCACATACGGAACCATTCTTGTTCTGGCAGAACTGTAACAAAATCCTATTGGCTCAACATAAAAGCACACACATGCACATGTCAGTGCAGGGGATCTCATGCTCCACCAGGACCCATCCCTGAGCCACATGCCACATGTGGGGCTTGTGCAAAACAAAGCACATCCTTGGGGCTCTGTAGACTGCCCTGCCCACCTGCTATTTGACAAGTGTGCGTCATCAGTGTACCAGCTCTGGAGTGGCATCAATGCTGTTGAGGAGAATTTGCCCAGTCGTCTTGGGGACAATTAATGCCTTCAGGATTGGCCTCAGGATGCCTGTCCCATTCACTACTCCCATAAAAGGGAGACAGGCAGATATAAAGGTCCCCTCCCTCCTCAGCCTTCCCATCCTCTGCCTCTTTCCCCTTCTCCCTCAATATCCCAGTGTGGCTTCTTCCGTCGGAACAGTCCAAGCTCATCATTTCCAACCAATTATCACCGAGCCCATCTGGCCGTGCAGCCCTCGGCCATGGAAGTTGGGGGTCCAGGGACTGTGGGGTAACTGTTGTGTGTGCACGTGTGTATGCAAACATGTGTGTGTATCTATNTGTGTATGTGTGTGTCTAAGTACAGATCCAGCATTGGGAGGGGAGTCAGGAATGTGCAAGGTAAAGAGAGGAGTGTGTACAAGGGTAATGGGGGTCCGAATATTTGAGGTAAGGAGNAATTAGAAGGGTGAGGTTATAAGTGTGAGCATACATAGCCCAGCATGCACAGGGAGTGAGTAGGCTAGGAGTGTCAGCATGTGGGCATGTGGGGTTCCATGCATGTCTTTTCTGTGGGAATGAGTGTGCAAAGATGATTGTGCAAGGAGATCCTGTGCCGTCTGAGCATGCAGGAGTCTTGGCTGTTCTGAATTTCAGTATGCAAGGGGCCCAACANGACCTTGGTGGGTGAGGGGTTAAGGTACTGTATTCATGGATGCAAAGGCCCTGGCCTAAGGGGATGCTTTTCAGTGTACACGCATACAGGTGTATGTCTATGAGGTTGAAAGGTCATCATTCTGGGTATTCGGGAGGTCTGGGACACTATTTTATCCCTTGGATTTTGTGTTCTGGGAGACATTACTGAGGTTTTTAAGAAGCTTGGGTGGGAGAAGAAAGCTTGTGAGGTCCTGATGTTTAGCTTCGAGCCTCTCTTCCAGGGACCAAGGTTGTGAATGAGAACCTTGGACTCTGGTACTGATGGTAGCAAGCTGGGGGCTGCCTGCTGTGCTGGCATTTGGCCAGCCTACCTCACTTTTGTTTCAGCTGTTTTTTTCCTAGCTCAGGGATGGTTGAGGGGCTTCTAGGGGCCTCAGCCCTGTAGGCTTCTCATGGTCTGTCTTGGTGTCCTTATAGCTGGGATTCTTCAAGCGCGCAAAGCACCCCGAAGCCACTGTGCCCCAGTACCACGCAGTGAAGATCCTTCGGGAAGACCGACAGCAGTTCAAGGAGGAGAAGACAGGCACCATNCAGAGGAGTAACTGGGGCAACTCCCAGTGGGAGGCCTCCGATGCGCACCCCATCCTGGATGCCGATTGGCACCCCGATCTGGGTCCTGATGGAACTCCTGTGCCAGTCACTGCCTAATTTCCCTTGTTCCAGGCCTGGCCTGTGGGTCCCTTTCACCCTTTCCCAAGATGGCTCCTGGGGATGGAGATAGTGGAGTAGGTTGTTGGGGTCACATTGAGATAAGGCAGGTTCTACTTCCTGAGGGGCACAGACCTCTCCCACCATGAGAATCACCCCTCCAACTTCCCCTTAGAATGCTGTGAGACGAGGGGGCATATCAGGGATGGGCTGTGGGGCATAGCTGGAAGGGCAGGCACGTCCTGATGCAGGATGGGGAGGAGTAGGGGTCCTGGTCTCCCTCTTTCACCCACCCTGTATAACACGTCTTCCCCAAAGTGCCTTAGACAGAGGGTCAGGGAGGAGATCGTGTCACTGTCTCAGGGGCTCTTCCCTCCCTAGTCCTCCCTGTCCTCTGACCTTAGTGTGCTGTACCAGCCTAGTGGTTTTTGTCTATTTATTAAAGAGTATTTGACAATAAAAACTCTGGTTGCTTTATTGAGTGCTGTTCTCTCATCTTGAGGGTTTGGCTTCTTCTGTCCCTCTGAAGCTCAGGACAGAATGGGTAGTAGGGAGGGAGGCTGAGGTGGCCTGGCAGGGAATATGTACATTGGCTTGTGACTAGTTCCAAGGGGCACATGGGTGTAGTCTCAGAAGAATGGCAGTGAGAANTTTACCACGGGGACAAGGGAAAGGGAGAATAGGGGTCCTAGAAGGTAGGTGGGCAAAGTCCAGGGCTTTGCAGTTGACAGTATGGCACTGTGTAGTTTCATACCTCTGGAGAAAGCAGGAAGAAAGCCTCANTGTGGAAGAGGGACCAAGGCTAATGATCACCCCAGCAGTGGCAGCATCGGTGCTGAGAAGGTTTCTCATTCATTACCTGACTGGGGTGGCTCTAACTACAGGCAGGGAGGGAGCAGGTGATCTCCTTTGGGAGGGTTATTTNACAGCTTTTCCCATGATGTGGGGCCCAACAGGTAACCACTTGAAGAGAGGGGGCTGCCATTCCATTTGGACATTAAAGAAACCCGCCTTCTCAAGGTCCTTCCAGGTCTCTCTGGTGAGGTTGCAGCCATCCCCTATGTGTTTCCAGGTAGGCTCAAAAACTCGCTGCCACAGGTAGGCCCAGCTTTCCCGAGGCTCAGCCACGTGCTCCCAGAAGAACAGCAGTCCTCCCTGGGAGGGAGGAAGGAGGGAGTTAAGGTCACTCATCTACTCCAATTTGCTCTTTNTGTCTCATGCCCCCTTCCTTCTCTCAGACCCAGCTTGTCAGATATCTCTGAAGTAAGAGCTTCTGGCCTGAGAGTTTATGGAACAAACNACTCCTGATGTCTGTACGTCTAGCTCCCGCCCTCCTCACAGTGCATGCAAGGAGTTTCTGGTAACTGGGTGGCCATAACTGGTGAGAAATCTTGATAGAATTACAAGAATGACTGTACCGGGGAACAGGAGCAATTGGGGGTTCTTCTGGGCCTGTGACCTTCCAGCACCGTGACGTGACACTTGTTGTCTACCCTGTTCATGCTCAAGAACTTTGTGATTAAGTTACAAAAAGGCACACAAATAAGTATAACCATATTTTAAATGAATTTATAGTTTTGTGTTGGGCCATTTTCAGAGCTAACCAGGGGCTATGGGTTAGATATACCTGTTCGATAGAGATGTGATCCCAGCCTCTTCTGAGACTCTGGTGTCCAGCACAACCAAGACACCCCAGTGTTCTGGCTACAGTAGGGCTTCCTCAAGCACCTTTCCACAGTGTCCTCTTCCTAGGGGTTTCATTCATTCCCATACTGAATTACTACTAAAAGGTCATACNGTCCATAGCTCTTTTTTTCCAGGCCACATCTTGTNCTGACTTCCAGACCTGAACTTCTAATGACCTGTGTGGCTTCTCTGCATGGATGTCTTAGCAGATCCTGAGACCCAACCCNTTTAGAACAGAGTTTATCCATTCTAGCAATTGGCCATTTCATCCATTCTCCCTTCAGTTGTNCGAGCCAGAAACTTTGGAAATTATCCTAAATTCCTTTCTTTCCACACCCAGCTCAAACTCTCAGAGACTCTACTCCCCCTGACATTCCTACTCGAAGCCTTATGTTCTCCCCACTTCCTCCACACCTTAACTCTTCAGATATCAATTTAAACCTCACTGTCTTCAGTGTCTTCACAGCTTCCCTCACCTCTGCACTAAGCAATACTTCCCTGTGTTTCCGTAGTGTCCTATTGTGCCCCACACAGATCTCCTATCCACAAGAATAGGCCTGATGTCATAGACAATAGGCCATTCTGAAGGCGTATTCTGCTGTCAGAGGGTGGGCTACACCAGCTTCCCCATCTGGGGTCCTGAACTCTGAAGTTGCCAATGCTGTGCTCACCTGCCCCAGGCCCCATACCCTTCCTACTTTGCTCACCGGCCTCAGGACTCTCTGGATTTCCTGCAGGACCTTTTTTGGGCTCTGTACAGAACACAGCACCAGGGTGCAGACCACCACGTCCATGGAGCTGTCAGCCAGTTGTTTCATGTCCTCTCCATAAGCCACGATGAAGCGCTCGTACTCGAGGTGCCTGTTCTTAGCCATGCTCTTTGTGAGGAACTTCTCAAAGTTGGGGTTTGGGTCCACACAGGTGATCTTGCAGTCAGATGGGTAGAACTGGAAGTTGGCACCAGTGCCACAGCCCAGCTCCAGCAGGGTCACTTTCCCAGAGGTCCCCTTAAGATCTTTTATCTGGCTAAATAGTTCCCGTTTCTTGCTTTCCATCTTTTTGTTGGCCCTTTCTGTTAAGTTGGCCATCAAGTAGGGGAAATAGGTTTTGCACATGGGCTGCCAGAAGCCCAGCAGAGCCAGCAGGTGCAGGGGAAGTGTCAGGAGCAGCACCAGCAGCTGTAGAAACGGGACCAGGACATCCATGATACCAGCTCTAGATGGTGTGTCCTGGGACACTGGCTTTTTGCCTCTTAGTCTGTCAGATATAAGTCTTCCCTCCTCCCATGACAGGACTTTGCTCCCTGCCTCCTGCCTGGTAATTCTCTTTCCTGGGTGGAGCATGTGTATGAAATTGTTCCAGTAGCATGGGTCACACAGCCCCACAGGCTCTTTAAACGTTTTTTGTAGGTGAAGGACCATGGCAGTGCCTATGTTATTGTGTGATGGACAGATGAATATGGTTGAGTATGCTGACTTACCTCAGAGAATAGGAAGGGGACCTGGGGACATGTTTCAGATCACGGCCTCCCAAAGATCAAAGTCTGAGGGCAGAGCTGACTCACTGTCTTCAGGTCTGTCCAGGTTGTGCAAGCCAGAAATTCTGGTTGGATTCCCCTACCACACTCCCTCAGATTTTATAATCAGCAGCATGCCTTTGCCCTAAATGGTGGCCAAGTGGCATGCTTGTAAGCCCCTTGAGACACTCGAGTGAGTGGCCAGGGCCCTCCCCTGAGGACCTCCAACTGCTACAATGGCTGCAGCTGGCTGTGGTGATTATATTGTTTCCCCCAAAATATCATGTACCCTAATAAAACTTATCTGGGGTCAGAGAACAGAACAGCCACTGGATAGACATAGAGGCCAGAAAATGGTGACACACACGCCTTTAATCCTAACATTCCAGAGGCAGAGATCCATCCAGATCTCNGTGAGTTCGAGGCCACACTGGAAACAGAGCCAGGCATGGTGGTATGCACCTTTAATCCAAGGACTTAAGATCTATGTCTTGCTTGGGAAAGATACATACCTTTAATCCCAGGAAGTAATGGCAGGAAGCAGAAAGGTATATAAGGCGTGAGAACCAGAAG
>LZPO01066261.1:1031626-1042083 GCA_001675575.1 Neotoma lepida
AAAAAAAAATAAAAAAAATAAAATAAGAAAGCAAAAAAAAATAAAAAAAGAAAACAGGAAGTTGGTGAGGATGTAATTGAACAAGGGGACAATGTTCTAGCCCCAGTAAACAGCAGAACTTGGCAGGATTGGCCACATGGTTCTGGCTTTACAGATAGAAGAAAGGGGCTATGGAATTTGCTTCCTCAGCTAGGAAAGTTGCTGAGGCCAGGCATTGTCAGGGGTGTCCCTGAATGGAGAGGCTATAGTGTGAAGCGGTGAAGCTGAAGCCTGGATTGGCTTGGAGACCCCAAGATGTTAGAGGTGCCAGAGCCATGGGATACCTGCTGAGGAAAGCTGCTAAAAAGAAGTGGAACAAGCCCGAGAGAAAGAAGTTGCAATCAACAAAGCTGAAAGGAGTTGGAAATCTGAAGAGTGTTTTAACGTCAGACAAGGAGATGGGGAATTTGGAGTTTGCCCAGCTGGTTTTGGTCTTTCTTTGTTCCAGTATTTCCTCACTATGCTCCCTTCTCTACGTTTTAGAATGATAATGTATATCCTGTGCCACTATATGTTGGAAGTATTTAATTTTAATTTTATAGGGAATACAGTTAAGAGATTGCATGCATCTCAGAAGAGATTTTGAACTTTGGAGTTTTAATCATTGTTGAGACTGTGATAGACTATGGGGACTGCCTTAGTTTGGGTTTTTATTGCTGTGAAAAGACACCATGACCACAGCAACTCTTATAAAGGAAACATTTAACTGAGGGAGCTCGCTGACAGTTTCAGAGGTTCAGTCCATTATCATCATGACAGGGAGCAAGGTGGTGTGCAGGCAGACATTGGGCTGGAGCTGAGAGTGCTACATTTTGAAGACAACAGGAAGTTGACTGACAGTCACAGTGAGGGAAGCTTGAGCAGAAGAAACCTCAAAGCCTACCCCTACAGTGACACACTTCCTGCAACAAGACCACATGTCCTAATATTGCCACTTTGGGGGCCATTTTCTTTCAAACCACCACAGAGACTTTTGATGTTGGACTGAATGAATTTTTTTATTATGATATGGCTTCAAGATTTGTGGGCTAGGATTAGAATGTAGTAGTTTGAAAGAAAATGACCCCCAAAGAGAGTGACACTATTAGGGGGTGTGGCTTTGTTGGAGTGGGTGTGGTGCTGTTGGAGGAAATGTGTCACTGTGGAGGTGGGCTTTGTGGTCTCATATATGGTCAAGCCACACCCAAAGTCTCAGTTTGCTTCCTATTACCTGTGCAAGACGTAGAACTCTTAGATCTCTCTTCAGCATCATGTCTCTATGCACTTTGCCATACTCCCAGCTACCACATTCCCTGCCTTGATGACAATGGACTAAACCTCTGATACTGTATGCTGCCATCTCAATTAAATATTTTCTTTTTAAGAGTTGCCATGGTCTCTTCACAGCAATAGAAACCCTTAGACAATATGTATGCATGAATATGAAAATATTTTTATGAAGCCTATTGACATATAAAGTGAATATATTAACAAAGGAGTTTTTAATCTATTCTTTCCTTAGAATGAACAAGAGGATGGCACATATTTGCTCAGTGATTTAGAAAGTATGGTTTTAGGTCACCTGCTTAGAGCAGCTCTGATTTGCAGGCTTTTCCTTTCTGTATAATGATTTACTAACATAGAGATTCACCAGTCCAGAGATATCGATAATCAAGTGTCTGACAACCTCCTAAAGGAGAGCAGAGAGTTCAAAGCCCTTAATGACCTATATATTTTCAAGAAAAGGGTTCAGCCTTGTCGCCAACGGGGAGGCAGTTCTTCAGGTTCTGCAGGAATAATATTAAGATTGTATTCCCATGGAAATTTGTGTTTGAGTCACTCTTCATTTCTCTCTGGCCTCCTCCAGCATGCTGTCACTTCAAGAGCAGTCATTTTAAAAACAGTTATCAATGAATACAAAATGTCTCTCTGTATGTGGGATTGTGATATTAGGGTCAAACCCCTTATAATCTAGTTGGAGACATACAGGCTTAGGTAAGGAGGAATGACTCTACATAGTGAAAGGATTTTAGTGACTGGATGACTTGTACCAGCAGGAGTCAGAAGTATGCTCTTGGGATTAGGTTTTTATTAGGAGTCCACCATGGAAGACTAGCTAGGCTAGAATTTACTTGAAAGCATTTTCTCAAAGTATGCGTCTAACACTTGAGTAAGGACTGAGGTTGCTCTTAGAACTTAGAAAAAGTGATGTACAATGTTTAGTGTTATGATATACCTTGATTTCATAAACAAGGATAAAGGAATGAACAAAGGGATCGAGTAAAGTAAGAGTAATGCAATGGATATATAAAAGAATGAGAATCACTAAAATATTTGCCCCTTATAAGGCCCTACATCTACCCAGGATATGAGGTTGATGCTTTTGAGAAGACAGCAGAACCAAAAGGTTCAGGGATATTTTTCATCACAAAAGATAATGGTAGGAGGAGTGATCATGGAGACAGTGGGATCTGAAATATTAGATGCCATATGGCTCTATGTATACAGGAACTCAGGCTGCTATGACTATAATGATTGGCAAGGTCAAAGGGGCATCTAAGGGTCCTTGAATGCTGGATATTGTGGATATAGTAGAACATGGCAAAGATTCCTAAATGCTCATCCTAATCTCTCCAGAAAGAATCTTTAAATGTGTGCTGTAAATCTCATGCACACCCTTGCTTCCCTGTCTCTTAGCAGATTTCTATTAGTACCAAGATTCCCCAAGAGTTCTCTTTTTCTCAGTCTTTCCTTCAAAAGAGTACAGATAATTCCATCACAACAATTTTCATTTTGTCCTCAGAAAACAGTCAGGAATGTTCTTGGGAGTACTCATGAAACCCAATGCTGTATAATAGGAAATGACTTTCCAAGATTTCTGTATCTTTAAAGAGATGTCTTTAAAAAAATTGGTGTGTGTGTGTGTGTGTGTGTGTGTGTGTGTGTGTGTGTGTGTTGTCTATGTTTTTGTGTGAGGGTGTGTGGTTTTTTTGTCTCTGTGTTCTATGTGTATGTGTTCCTGTGTGTTTGGTGTATGTGTGAGGGTGCGCTTGCCAATCTGTGAGAGTATGGAGGCCAGATATTGACATCTGCTGTATCTCCTCAATTGCTGGCCACTTTATTATTTGAGACAGGATTTCTCACTGAACCTGTGGCTTACCTTTTAAGCCAATGACCAGTGAATATCTGGAATCAGCTTGTCTTGGACCCTTTCTTGCATGTTAGGGTTACTGGTGTTAGCTACTATGCCCAGCTAGTACATAAGTGCTGGGAATCTGAACTCAGGTTCAGATTTTCAAAGCAAGCACTATGTCGGCTGAGTCATCTCCTCAGCCAGGGAGGCAATCTTTAAGAATTATCAGAGTAAGAAACTCTAGAAATGNAATTGTTTAAAGCCCAAAGAAAAGTGATCTAGAAAAGACTTTCATGAATAGTGTAAAAATCTCTTCTGAGAAAGAGGTAGCAATTTTTGACACAGTGTATTTGCATTTTTTTTTTTTTTTTGGTTTTTCGAGACAGGGTTTCTCTGTGTAGCTTTGGTGCCTTTCCTGGAACTCATTTGGTAGCCCAGGCTGGCCTCGAACTCACAGATATCCGCCTGCCTCTGCCACCTGAGTGTTGGGATTAAAGGCGAGCGCCACCACCGCCTGGCTGTATTTGCATTTTTGATATTATCGATTGAGGAGTTAAGTGATGGGAATAATACAGGTACAGTTGTGGTGGTATTTTATCTATGTCCCCCAATATAATTTATCTGAGGATCAGAGGAACAAGGTTAACTGCTAGTCTTACAAAATTAGCACATGCTCTTAATCCTATCACTTAGCAAGCAGAATCTGTCTGAATCTCTGTGAGTTCCAGGTCATACTAGGAACAGTCAAGCATGGAGACACAAGCCTTTAATCCCAGCATCAACCATAGAATTCTGGAAGTCTATAGAGACAGGCAGGAAGTGACAGAGATAGGCGATAGGAGGAAGTGATGTAGCTAGGCTGAAAGAGCCAATGAGAGAACAGAACAGAAAGGGATACAGATGTGAAGGTATAGGAAGTCAGACACTCTCTTTGGGAGGCAGCAGCATTGTTAAGGTGAGGCTGGCGGCTGTTCCTAATTCCTCTGATCTCTGTCAGACTTTCACCCCTATCCCTGGCTCTGTGTTTTATTTAACAAGACCATTTAGAAAATCCGTCTTACATGCAGTCATTAGGCTCATCCTCCAATTTATGACAAGCAATAGAGTTTTAACTAGTTGTATTTAATATACAGTCTACCAATATAAGTTTTCTGCCTCCTTCATTACTTAAAGGTAGATAGCAGAAATTCTTCAACTAGGTTGAAATAGACTGTGGCACCAGCTCACACCAAGTTTACCCGAGAAATCACTTTAACAAGGAGGAGGCATAGCCTGAATATTACCCAACATTTCCATTTATTTTGAGGCCACTAAAATGAATAAAAATGCATGCTTTTTCTGACCACATCATTGAAAGCTTGTTTTACTTGCTTATTCCTTAGAGTGTAAATGAATGGGTTCAGTAAAGGGGCAACTGAGGTATTGAGCACAGCCACACCCTTATTGAAGGCAACTCCTTCTGTTGCTGAAGGNTTTATGTACATGAAGATGCAGCTTCCATAAGAGAGGGAGATGACAACCATGTGGGAAGAACATGTGGAAAAGGCCTTCTTCCTCTGCTGTGCAGAAGGGATCTTCAGAATGATCCTGATGATGTGAGTGTAGGAGAGAATCACCAGCACCAGGGTAACTATCAAGATCACGACTGCTGAGACAAAGTCAAAGCGTTCCAGGAGGCTTGTGTCTGAACAAGCTATTTCTATGAGGGGCCCATAGTCACAGCAATAATGATCTAAAACATTGGATGCACAGAAATCCAGCTGAGTGGTCAAGATGATTGGGAATAAGATGATTAGGAAGCCACTCAGCCAAGAGCAGAGGACCAGCAGGGTGCAGATCTTATTGCTCATGTTGGTGTTGTACTGCAGGGGTTTGCAGATGGCCACATAGCGGTCATAGGACATGGCAGTCAGAAGGTAAAACTCAGTGGCTCCGAAGAAGATGGCAAAGAAGTACTGAGTTAAGCAACCAGCAAAGCTGATGGTCTTAACTCCTGTAGAGATGCTGAAGAGTATTCGAGGAGTAAAAGTGGATGTGAAGGAGATTTCTAGGAAGGAGAAGTTCCTGAGGAAGAAGTACATGGGTGTCTGGAGGTGGGAATCCAGCAGTGTGAGGATGATGATGGTCAGATTTCCCATAATGCTGAGAATGTATGTGANGAGGAGAAATAGGAAAACACCGATTTGAAGCTCTGGTGCATCTGTGAGTCCCAGCAGAATGAATTCAGTGAAAGTCTGATTTTTCTTCACCCACTGTGATAACCTGTGAAGCTGAGAAAGAGAGATATGGGTGATGAAGGTAAACAGAGCTTAGCATGACAGAGAGGAGGTCGCAGAGTTCCCCTGAAATTTGTTTTTAGGAAATCCATCTGCTCTGCTTGATCCAAACATAATGTCTGGTGGTTTCAAACTTGCCCTTCACAAAGTCTCTCTTAAAGTGTGCATTCTTTGGCTTTGTTGAGAGCAGTGCCATGGCCAACTGGGCTTACCTGAGTGCACCTTCTTCAGTTTTAATATTTATGCCTTATTCTTACTTCAAATCTCAGAGGATCTAGCAGCATATCCCATCTTTCCTCAGCCTTACTATCTTGATGATTTACTCTATTGTTGCCATCTCCAACACATTTGCCACTTGCTTTACTCTGTGTATTCTATTCTGCTTTATTCTCTGTTTGCTAACAACCTGCAGCATAGTGCAGGATGGAGTCCCTTTCTCTCCCCATCTCCCTCTCTCTTTCTCCTTCTTGCCCACCTCTTTATATGTTTCAGGTTTTGTGCCTAGGACAGATCTAAAAAAAAAAAAACCTTCAAATACTGAATTCTGTATCAATCCCTTTCTTTCTTTCTTTCTTTTTTTACTGTAATGGGACTGTTATCCCCAATTTTCAGTATATTTAGGAAGAGTTTCCTAAGCTCTCCCACATGCTCTTTCAGTGTTTGCTAACTCTGTTAGAGGAGACTTTGGAAAGGTTTTCTTGTGGTAGTTGGGTTTCTGGAACATGTTCTGTTCATTAGCATTCAGCTTTGGAGAATTTCTCTGTTTTATCTTTCAAAGCTTCATGTTCATATCTAATCAAGCACAAGCACACACAGGTTATTGTGCAAATATTTTCATTTCATCCTTCTATTAATAAAACATTGTAAACAGTACAATTATATGAGTAGTAAAGGACAAAATTATAATTGTTTCTATTGTGGAATAATATGGGGAATTTATATTTTGTGACTTAGATATGACTATAAATATATCATTAAAATAGGCAAGCTGCCCCCCCCCAGTGTGATTCTATCTTTGTGTGCACAGACTAGTGTTTGGAAGAATCCTGGTGGCCAGGGGTGGTTCTTTTTGTAAAGAATGGAAGACTTTTTACTTCATGGTTACCTTGACTATTAAAACTGTTCAAAAGAAGTCAAAATGTGTTCTTTCATAACAAAAGTTGCAGAAAGGGTAGTAGAAGACATTCTTGTTCAGATGGCCTCAGTCCTGAGGGAGGGTGGACATACTCACTTTTTGACACAGGAAAGGTGCTGAGGGATTTGCCTCTGGATATAGGTGGGGTGAGTCAGAACATAGTTTGGATGAGGATGGAAGTTGGAATAGTAAATAATACTAAAAGTTGTTTTTCTGAGACAGCTTTCTCTGTGTAGCTTTGGAGCTTGTCTTAGAACTCACTCTGAAGACCAGTTTGGTATAGGACTCACAGAGAACCACCTGCCTCTGCCTCCTGAGTGCTGGGATTAAAGGGGTGTGCCACCACTGCCAGGCTAATACTTAGTTCTTAATACTCACCTGTTCCCTAATTTCTCACAAAGCACAGATGCAGGCTTCTGGATTCTTGGTGCTGTGAGTTAGAATGGAGATGTCAGATGTATATGGAATTTGGAACACAATGGAACATTCCTATCTGAACGCTAACATGTGCCCTCCTTTCTCACAAAGCACAGATGCAGGATTTTGGGGAAATTGTCTGAAAGAAAGTTTCTAGGTCTCCTTGTCTTTAACCAGTCACTTACTGCCCCTTTCATTGGTCCACATAGACTCCACCTGTAATTCCTGAGGATGCTGCTTTATTGAAAATAACAGGATACAGGAACAGTCAACTCTTGAAAGTCTCACTGCTTGTATTTTGTCTGAAGGGTGGTCATGGGCTTCTTTCCAACTTTATACCATATTCAGTAATGCACTTTTTGTTTACTTTACTCAGCAGAGTTCTTTGGAGGATAAGTGATTGCCTTGAGACTCAGGCCCAGAAAATGTTAATTAGCGTCACACAATAGTACTGGGAATAAATCTAACAGGTAACTAGGGAAGATGCTCCAAACAGACCCATGAGGAAACTCCTCCACGTATGAGTCAGAGTAACAGCCTTGTGGGTACTGGAGCAATAACCATGGCAATGGGAGAAAGTGAAGTGTTTTACTGTGGTTCTCTAAAAGAACAGAACTGATAGTGTTATTGTTGTTGTTGTTGTGTGTGTATGTACGAGGTTCACACATATACACACACATACATATATAGTGGATTTACTAGAGTGGCTTAAATGCTGTGGTTGGACTGGCCAACAATGGCAGTCTCTCAACCGAAGGGCCAAGANTCCAATATTTCTTCAGTCCATGAGTCTTGAGCTGATTGTCATTCTATATTGGAAATTTGAAGAAGTAGATTTTTTTTTACATTTTTCTCTTTTATTAAACATAGACTCTTCTCATTTTTTCATAGAATATAACCTGAATACATTTTTTCTCCCTCTACTTCTCTCAGTTCCTACCTTCCCCCTCTCCAAATTGGATCCACTCCCTTTCTGTCTCTCATTAGAAAATAACAGACTTCTAAGAGATAACAACAAAACATAACAAAACAAAATATAATAATATAAAACCATCATATTGCAGTTGGACAAGCCCAGCCAAGTGAAAAATAAAAGATCCCCAAGAGAAGGCACAAGCAGAGACCCACTCATTCACACATTCAGGAGACCCATAAAAGTATTGAACTGAAAGCTATAGTATATATGCAGGGGACCTGTGCTGACCTACATAGGACCTCTGATTGCTGCTCAGGTCTTCTGAGTTCATGTGAGCTTTGCTCAGTTGTTTTAGAGGGCCTTGTTCTTCTCATGTCCTCCATTCCCTCTGTCTCTCCCACTCCTGGCTCCTCGTCCATGGACTTCCCTGAGCTCTGAGGGGAGGCATTTGATGGAGACATCTCATTTAGAGCTGTGTGTTCTAAGTTCTCTTTCTCTGTGTGTAATGTCAATTATGTAGAAGTTTCTCTCCTGCTTACCTTTCCCAAATACCCAGCAGCTGTTTCCTAAATAATTGACTTGGAGGCTTAATATTACTTATAAATGCTCATCCAGTAGCTCAGGCTTATTACTAACTAGCTCTTACACTTAAATTAACCCATAATTCTTATCTATGTGTAGTCACATGGCTTGGTACCTTTCCTCAGTTCAGCATTCTCATCTTACTTCCTCTGTGTCTGGCTGGTGACTCCTTGACTGTGCTCTCCTTCTTCCCAGAATTCTCAGTTTCAGACCATGAAGCATAGTGATGATACATTGGAGCACTGTGATGCCACAGGGAGCATTGTATAGTCACATTACGACCAGACCATGAAGCATAGTGATGATACATTGGAGCACTGTGATGACACAAGGCAGCATTGGGAAGACACAAGTGAACATTATGATACCACAATCCATGTGTCGTGTCAAAATGTTGTTTGTAGAGGCACAACTGAATATTATCATGTAAAAGAAGTCTTTTTTTTAAAGTTTCATTTTATTTTTAGTTATGTGTCTGTGTGTAGGTATTGAGATTAGCCAGTACTCTTGACTACTGAACCATCTCTCCAGCATGAGTGAGTTGCCTGTAGAAGCCAGAAGGTGTTGGATAACCTAGAGCTAGAATTACAGGTGGTTGTGAGCCATCTGACATGGGTGCCAGGCATGTAACAGGTCCTTTGGAAGAGCAGTTTATGCTATTAATTTCTGATGCATCTTTGTGGTTCCCACACTTTAAAAATTAATTGATAATTAATTAATTAATTTATCATGTGTGTGTGTATGCACGTGTGTGTACACTTGTGTGCATGCTACAGTGTGCTTTTCAGACTCACTTGGAATTTTTAAAATTTTTTTTATTTTATGCGAATGGGTGTTTTGTCTGCATATGTGTCTGTGTATAATGTGTATGCAGTGCCAGAGGAGGCGAGGAGGGTTTGTTGGATCCCCTGGACAGACTGGCCACGAGTTGGCCATGTGAGTCCTGGGAATTGAACTCCAGACCTTTGTAGGAGCAGCAAGCACTCCTAACTGCAGAGCCCTCTCCTAGTGCTCCCGTTTGGACTCTTTCTCACACCTTCACATGCAAGAGGAAATTGAGCCAAATAGACAACAGACTACCATGAATAGAAAGATATTTCTGGATTATCCAACTGGGCTCCAAGCTATAGCCATGAAAAACACCCTTTCTTATTTGAGTGACATTATTGAAAGGACCTGCCATATTTCTCTAGTCTTGATTCACTGGATATCCTCTCAGGTTGCCTCTGTTATCTGCCTTGTGAATGCCATCTTTTCTGGCTGAGATCTAAAGAATGTTTCCCATTTCTGACACTCAGAGGTTACCTCTTCTCTCTGAGGCTAGAGGGTAAGTCAAAGCNCTGTGTTGGGCTGNGANTTCTTCCAGAATCAGCCTCATTGTTATTTCATAGTTATTTTCTTTGGAGATTAACACACTATTTTACAAAAGGGCTTACAAAACTTGCCAGGCCTGGGAGTGTTGGGGGTACAGTCCAGTGGAAGAAGCCAGCCAACATCCACAAGGCCCCATGTTCCGTCACCAACACTGGGAGAAAAGGTGTTTTCCAGGAATGGAAAGAATGCTAAGGACTAACTCTGGGAGCAGGAATGGCTTCTGCAGCCCTGGGGTAATGGCTGACAATCTCACCTAGAGAACCCAGCCAAACAGGGAGAGCCCCGGGTTTCTGAGTCCAGCTCACTTTGTGCTTAGTGGAAGGACTCTGTACACACCATCCTCCTCCACATGTGGTTTTTCCTTNGTGCTTGGGTGTGAGGAGAAGAACCCACCAGACCCAGGACCCACAGCAGGGAGCTTAGGGTTGGGCACAACAAAAAGGAAGCCACTTCACCCCTGCTTCTCCATCTTTTTCATCTCCTCCACTTTCCTCCCTCTGTTGAGAATTAGCTCTTCAGGGGATTGAACTGCTCCAGGGAGGGGCACTCTGAGGGCCATGGGGATCCATCTGCAGGTAAAAGCTCCACAGCCCTTTGTTGTCCTCA
>LZPO01066261.1:1043698-1059049 GCA_001675575.1 Neotoma lepida
AGTGTGTTGTGCATTGGTGTGTTCCACCCACCATGAGCATCCAAGACACAGGTATATTGTTAAGTGCTCTGCTTCTGGGACCTGTCTTAAGACTTTGGGCTTCATGATAAGAGCAGAGCTGAGGACTGGAATGGAGGTCAAGGGGAAGGCAGCTGAGATAACCTTGTGTGATGATGTAATTCCTGGTCATGTCTGAGGTTCAGTACCTTCTTGGGGTTATACTCTTGAGACATCCATCTTCCTGCTTCTCCTAGTGAGTCCTTAATGTAAGCCTTTCTCCCTGACCTCATTCACATATGCATGTAGGGACAGGGACAGGGACAGGGACAGGGACAGGGACAGGGACAGGGACAGGGACAGGAATAGTAACTGGCTGGTTTGGCTTTCAAGTTCAGCTCCTGAGTCTTGCTTGGTATTGCTGTAGCCTTGGTCTATCCAATTACTTGTCTCCTGAATGATCCCTTTGTCCATGGAACCTCCCAACATGTGGGTGTTGTCTACTTAACTTCCTTCCTCACTGTATTAAAAAAATGCTTTCATTCCCTTCTTTGGTCTCAGGTAGAGCACACATCCTGCCTCCTCCCCCCCTTGCTCTGGTCTGAAGTCTGATATGGCCTTCAGTTCTTTAAATGACACTGGTTTCTTGAAACAAACTGTTCACCATTTTCACTTGGTTTCTACTTTTGTTGTTGGTTAGAGGGATTTGGCACATCTCCCTTTTCTTGGAAAGCCAGTTCTTGATTGTTCATGAATCCTCCTTCAGCTATTTGTTGCAGGTGGGAGAAGTAGAGGCAAGGAAATCATGGCCAAGGTATAAATGAAGGCCTAGAAAGAGCATTGACTTTCTTTTCCAGTTTGCAAAATGTAACTGTTAGTTGTGAGAAATTTGTATACAGAAGAAAATATATCTATCAGCAAAATGTTAATAATGCCTTTGGGAAATTCCTGCCACCTGCTTTTGCTCTGCATTTGTATACATGCATGTTTATAAAAATTAAAAGTAAGATTATATTGTCTAAACTGTGTTTTAACAGTTTCTCCTCTATTGAAGACATTTGAACATTGTGCCATGATTCCTAGAGAGTCCCTTCAATGTCTCCATCATATCCTACAGTACGGGTAACTATAATCTTCAGAAATGTTCTGTCACTGCAGTTAGCTTTTGTCGTGGACATTGAGATAAATGTGATCACACACATCTGTACATTTACCTACACTTTCTCTAGTACAACTCCCTGAAACAGGATTGCGGAGTAAAAGTGGTTTTGAAATACTTTGGCAAATTATTCTCCACAAGAGTTCTTATTGTGTTTTATAGCCCAATTAAGTGCCTTTCCCTACAAGTTTCAGGACAGGGACATTGTCTAATGGTCAGGAAGGAGTTGAGGTTAAATGACCCAGGGATAGGAAGGGTAAAGAAAGTATAGATAGCTATTTTGAAAATTTCTTGAGATGGAAAGAATAAGACAAATGTGAGTCACTTTTCCTTAGATGACCAAGGATGAGGTGAGACATATGGATTGGAAATACTAGAAGATACATCAAAATGTAACCCAGGGGACTCTTTTCAGATAGAGTCACTGTCTGAACAATACAAAGGAAGCTTAAGGTGAAGTTTTCAGATGTTGAAAGTGTGAACCCCTGGACTTCCTGAGGGCTCGCTCACCTCTCTGTGGTGATTGTCGGCTTCTGTTCCCTTGTTCATAGGTATACTTCTGTCTGTTATCTGCTGTTATGTCCTATTCAAGTATCTAAGGTGACCACACAGCAATCCATGTGTGTACATTCTAGAATTTTCAGCATCTATTATTCTGAAATATTTGGTACTAAGAAGGTACAATTAGATATGACACATTTATCATCATTACTACAAGAATTTCAACATTACCAGTTTTTGTTTTTGTTTTGAGACAGGGTCTCACTATGTAGCCTTGGCTGGCCTGGAACTTGCTATGGAGATCAGGCTGGCCATGAACTTACAGAGATTCACCTGTCTCTGCCTCTTAAGTGCTGGGAATAAGGTGTGGCTTATATGTCTGGACAGTTAACTNTTTTTCAGACACAAANCCTAATGTAAAAATTGTGTTCACAGATGCAAACAGTGTTTAGGAATATTCCATAAATCAGTATTTAATCACTTCTCTAGTGGTATATATTCCTTATAATTTTGTACTGAAAAATGCAATGAAATTTACTATGTGGATCATTTTCCAAGTTCTCTCCAAATTCACCCTGTTTTACCCAGATGTANAATCCAAATATTGNCCATGANGTGAGGAAGACTGGAGGCCCTGCCATGAGCTTCTTCTNCCAGAAAGCATTCCAGGAACACCCCATACTCATCAACCATCAACCCTCAACACACATTTCACATCTTTATAATTCCCGTATTATATGTTTCTGCTGGTTGGTTTCTTCTTTCCTAGGCATTTAGGCTCTCTGTGTGCACATTCCTTTTTTTTTGTGGATTAAATTAAACTTTATTGTTTCTAAAAAATGTATCTATTTTTAAATTAGCAAACAAAAAATAACGGTTTCATGATACAGTTTTCATATACCTGTCATTGTACTTTGATCAATTGTCCACAAGTTCATACTTTAAACCACAGGTAACTTGACATTATTCGAGTCTCAGCTCACATTCCACCTCTTCAGAAGGACCTTCCTGAATATCCTTTAAATAGGACCATATGGTGGCCACTCATATATTTCATGGCATATACCTCCTTCAGAACAATAACATTAGCTCTTTTGCTTGAGTGGGTATTTAGTTCAGGCTTTCTCTACTGGAAGGTATATTCTGTAAAGGCAGAGACTTTGCTTTGCTCAGAGCTATGGTTTTAAGGCTTAGAAGGGAGTGGCACACAGCTTAGAAGACGTGTTCTGACACACATCATAGACTATTCCTTCAGTCTACTCAAAGGGAGAGGGGAGAAAAACCATGCTTGTGTTTCTCTTTCTGGAGTCTAGACAGCTGAAGATTCCCTTCCCTAAATACTCCCATAGCTCACATTCCACTCATGGCCTAACTTCTGCCAAGGCGAGGCACCTCTGGGAGACATGGAAGACAGAAGAATTGAGGCAGAGGCTTCACCCATTCCCTCTGACAAATAAAGTTGTGATTTTTATAGTAGAAATGATCGCAGCACCATGGGGGTCAAGAGGCAGGTTCTGGGGCATCTGTCCTGCTTGGCATGGATAGAGGTGGAAGTGAGGTGATGTTGGAGTCAGCAGTTGTAGCAGTGTTTTCATCTTGGCAGATTCCTTGTGAGGCCTTGTCAAGGGTGATGCTCCAACACTCATCCTCAAAAGCTTTTGGATGGTATATCAGGTCTCAGCTCACATTCTGCCTCTTCAGAAGGACCTTTATCTGAAAGTCTGGCACTTTAGCTTAGAAGAGGCATTATGGTTGATATTAGCTTCACAGGATCTGGGGTCACCTAGGAGACAAGCCACTGGGATGCCTGTGAGGGATTATCTTAATTAGGTTAACTTAAGTAGAAGAGCCAGTCTAAACTGGACATCACAGGTTCCTGGGCTCAGTTCTGGACTGCAAGAAAAGGTGAAAGGAAGCTGACTATGAGCATTCATCCTTTTCTGCTTCCTGATTGCGATGCAGTGGATCAGTGATCAACTGTTTTGAAATATTGCTACTAGGACATCTCACCACAACTGACAGTACTTTTGAACTGTGAACCAAATAAGACCCTTTCTCCTTTAAGTTGCTTTTGTCAGGGTATTTTATCACAACAACAGGAAACATAGCAAATACAGAAAGTTGTTATCAATAAGTGGGGCTACTGCTGGGAAAATCCTGACCATGCAGTTCTTGAGATCTGGGAACTGGTTTGTTGGAAGAATATAGAAGAGTTTGGAACTTTCAAGGAAATTCCTTGAATGATGCAAGTAGAGCTTGATGAGCCCATTCTGGTGGGAGACCCAGCTCATGAGGTTTCATAGGGGAACAAGGATTCTGCTTTGTTTCTATTGCTTTGATAAAGACTATGACCAAAAGCAACTTGGGAGGAAAGGGGTTTATTTATTTCATCTTATGTCTTACAGTTCATCATGAAGGGAAGGTCAGGTAGAAACTCAAGTTGGGGACCTGGAGGCAAAAACTGAAGCAGAACCATGAAGAGACATTGCTTTCTGGCTGTATCTATGGTTTTCTCAGCTTGTTCTTATTCAGCCCAGGACCACCTGCCCAGGGTGGTAGCACCTCCATTTGGCTTGGCCATTCCATAAATCAATAACCAAGAAAATGTATCCATAGACTTGCCTATAGGCAATCTGATAGAGGGATCTTCTTAACTGAGGTTTCTTCTTCCAGATGACTATGGAGCTTGTTTCATTTTGATAAAACAACAACAACAACAACAACAACAACAAAAATATCAACAACAACAACAACAACAGAAAAAAAACAACCAGCACAAACTCTATGGATACTGGGCTGGGGGCCATGGATAAGATCATATGGCAAAGAATCCAAATTCATTCTGCCAGTGTCCTGAGAACTTGAGTGAAGACTGAATTGAAAGGTGNNGGATGAATCTGTTTGGTGGAGGAAATTTCAAGACAGGAGACCATCGAGGCTGTGGCAGGACTACTGTTTATGATGAGAGAGAGCAAAAAGTGAAGCAGAAGGATATTAAGAGGCTCTCAGATGTCTGTCATACCTCTAGATGGTTCTTTGCAAGGTTGGGTCACAGATGCTGGTCCAATCAGTGAGCTATTCTTCATGAAGTCACATCATAGGTACTCATCCCACCTCAAAGTGGTCCTACAGGAATCTATCTGTGAATGTTGGCCCCTCCTCCATGTAGTCCTTCCAGTATGGTGCTTGAAATCCTTGTCTCTGTTCCCCTGCAGACTTTGGCTCTGACCAGGTTTACAGTTCAATGAATACTGTGTGATTCAGTGATTCTGATTCAATTTCTTTCCCTTATTTAGAGATTTTTCTGTTGACCATGTTTCTGCCTGTAGTCTTGTGACCCTTGCTCTGAGTTTCCCGAGAGTGTGACTAATGGATCTGGGGTGCCAGAGCACCTGGTTGCTGCTCCTGTGAGAGAAGACATTTTTCCAGCATCAGTCTTCCTTTTGTTGCTGCTCTGCACAACTTTCCCTCCTCTTTTTTCTCTTTAAAGTATCTGTTACTTAGAGTACTATACTGATTTTCTGAGGCTNTCTATCTTAATCATGACTCCAGTCTCCCTTTCTCACTGTGAGAGGTAGCTCCTCATACCTCCCAATTCCTCTCAGCCAAACCTGATTCCCCGACCTTGTTTACTTTGTAAAATTTCCTATTTTACTAAATTGGAGATTATGAGCTGCTATGCACCTCTATTGATAGCTGTTATCCAACTTTCCTCAGCATATTCCTTGGGGATTCTAGCAGATCTTACCTGGCTATTGTCTGTACCATCTTCCCTGATATATCATGACGGCATAATGGAGCACTGTGATGCAGCAATGAAACATTCAGTTGGGACTAATGTAATGTCACAGTAGAGAACTGACTTGGTATCTGGAATTTTATCATGGCAGAAAAGCAGCTTCACAAAGGCAATATTGTGCCTTGTGCTTTCACAGGGGAGCTTTGATGACACAATGCAGTAATGTGAAAGTAAAACTGACAATATGATGTCACAATGCAACATTGTGATATGATTTTTTTGATAGTGGAGATATGAAGCCAAAGTATACTACTGTGATGACAAAGTTAACCATAGTTATTAAAGAAATGGAGCATTGTGATGTTATAGTGGTTCTGAGATGTCACAATGCACCATTATAGTGACACAAATGAGCACTTCAATATAAATATGAAGTAATGTGATGGTACAATGAAACATTGTGATGTCAATGTAGAACATCAAAATGTCATGGTAGAGTGTGAAATCACAAGCAGCTTCATGTTGGCACAATTGAGTATTGTGATGTCAAATGGAGGAGTCTGTGATGACACAGTAGAACATTTTGATGGTACAGTGTAACATTTGATGGCAAATTTGAGGATTGCAATATCACAATGGAGCACTGTAATGTTAGAATGGAGCTGTAATATCATAATGGACCTTGTGATGGCATAAATGAGCTTTGATATATAAAGTGGAGAGTTATATTGGCACAATGGGTCATTGTGATATAGCAGTAGAACCAATGACATCACAATGCAACAGTATGGTGCTACAATGCAGCACTGTAGGAATACAATGGAGCTGTGATATCACAATGAGCACTGTTATGTAAATGGAATATTGTGGTGGCACATGAAGGAATGTGATGTCAGAATGTAGCATTGTGATACGATGACATCACATTGCCATTAAATGGACCTTGCCATCACAAGGTCCATTATGATATTACAGCTCCATTCTAACATTACAGTGCTCCATTGTGACATTACAATCCTCAAATTTGCCATCAAATGTTACACTGTACCATTAAAATGCTCCTAATATCACAGTGGAGAAACCTCACTTAGGAGCTATGATGTCACAATGAAAAATTGTTTTAGCACAATGGTGCATTGTGATGTCACATTGCAGTATGGTATTGGTCCATTGGAGCATTGTGATGTCATGCTGGAGCTGTGATACTACAATGTACCACTATGATGGCCCAGCTCAGCACAGTTATCCCAAAATGGAGCATTATGGTGACACAATGAAAGATTGTGAAGACAAGGTTCAGCACTGTAATACAGAAGCATTTTGATGTCACAATGGAGCTGTGCTTTCAAAATGCATCATTGTGATGGTTTAATGGGACATTGTTATCTAAAAATGAGGCATTTTGATATTACAGTTGAGCATTGTGAGGCATTGAATTGCGATATCATAGTTGAATCATATTATCACAATACATCTTTGTGACATAAAACTGAGCACTGTTATATATCAAAACAGCATTATGATGACAGAATGTGGCATCATGTTGGAAAATTTGTGAATTATGATGTCACGTGGGAGTCCCCAACCAGACACAGAAAAAGCAAGATGAGAATGTTGAACTGAGAAAAGGTAACAAGCCATGTGGCTAAACATAGATAAGAATTATGGGTTAATTTAGGTGTAAGAGCTAGTCAATAATAAGCCTGAGCTAATGGCAGAGCAGTCATAATTAATATAAGCTACTGTGTGGTAATTTGGGAAGCAGCTGCTGCATATTTGGGAGTTGTTGGCAGAACAGAAACTTCCACCTACAATTGTGAGGTCACATTGATATCTGAATCCACAATGCACCATTGGGTCAATGAAGCATTGTGATGACACAATGGAGCATTGTGATGATAAAAGTGAACATCGTGATGCTATAGTTGAGCTGTGATATTAAAATGTACCTCTAATGGCATGATTGATCATTGTTATATAAAATGAAATATTTTAAAAATTGATTTTAGTTTTAATTATGTGTATGTGTGTATGTCTGTGTCAGCATAGAAGTGCAGTTGCCTGCAGAGAGTCCCTTAGATTTGGAGTTACAAGCAGTTGTTAGTTACTTGATGTGAGTCCTGTGAACCAAACTCAGTGCCATGACATAGCATATCATAGTGTTGTCATAGTCAAGTTGTGATATCAGAATGCACCATTGTGGTATCCCAATGGATCATTGCTATATAAAAATGGGATCATTTTTGATGGCAGAGTGGAACACTGTGATGACATACAAGCTGAGCCATCTCAATGACCCTTATTTTATAGTCTTAATAGTAACTTATTATTGTAAAATTAATTATATGGCCAACCCAATTAGTTGTATATTAAAAAAGATAGTTTTATTTTAGGAACAACTTATGGGATGAGGGAGGGAGTAGGTACAGGAATGGAAAGGGAGAGCAACGCGATCCAGTGGAGAAATCTGGTTCGGTCTTTAGTCTTGCTTCTGAGACCACCAGTATCCATCCAGAAGCGGAAGGAGAAGGGAAAGTCACATAGGCATCTCTAGTTTTAATGGTTTCCCCATGAGCCATGCCCCAAGGGGAGGTCTTAGGCAGGTGTCGTGGTTAACTGTTGTCACTATAGGGGCAGTCCCATGGCCAAAACCCGAAACAGCTATCCACTACATATTATTTTGGCATACAATCATATATATTATGGGATACAGTACACAGAACACATGTTTAATGCCTAAAGACCATATTAAGGTAACTGACATTTAATAACCTCAAATATTTATCATTTATCATGGATTTCTTAGAAGACTTTCTGTTACTGACTCCATCTCCCTACACTTCACAGTTTTTTTTTTTTAGACTTACTATTTTGCCCCAGGCCAGTCTTGGTGGATAGTACATTTCTTCTAGGTTATTCAATTAGTTGATGTATAATATTTTGCAAGAAGCTCTTCCAATGGTTTTTGCAGTTCTGTAGTTTCGTGATAATGTTTTCTTTCCTTTTCATTTATGATTTTGTTTATTTGTATCTTTTACTTGTTATTCTAGTTAAAGATAATCAATTTTGTTTGTCTTTGTTTATCTTACCTTCCTTCTTATCTTATTTTACTATTCTTACTATCTTACCTTTTGTTGATCTTATCTGTCATGATAGACTGTGGAATCTTGAACTGTAAGCTGAGATGGTTGTGTAGCAGGTCAGGTAAGTAACACAGCCCCTGTGTTGATTCCCACAGTGGCTGCATCAGCTTACACTCTCATCTGTAGCTTCAGGATTCTTCCTTCCTGACAACTTTGACAATATCTATCATCATTTGTTTTCTTGATGATAGCCATTCTGACTAGGGTGAGGTGGAATTTAAAGCAATTTCAATTTGTATTTCCTTGATAGCTAAGGATATTTGACATTATCCAAGTACCCCTTGGCCATTTGTATTTCTTCTTTTGGGAACTATATACTCCATTAGTCCATTTATTGAATGTTTTGTATTTGTAGTTCTTTATATATCTTAGAAATCAATCTTCCGTGTGATATATAATTGGCAATTTAAAAAGGAAATTTGTGGTAATTTCCTTTGTTGTATGGAATTATTTAATCTATTGCCCCCTCTCATTCTTGGGATAATTTCCTGTGCTATTGGAGCCCTTATTAGAGTACTTGCCCATGCTTATATATTGAAGTGTTTTACCTATGTTCTCCCTAGCAGTTTCAAAGTTTTAAGTTGTACATTAAATTCTCTGATCCCCTTTGGAATGATTTTTGTGCAGGGCAAAGAGATATGGCAGTGTTTGACATTTTCTAAAAAGTAAAACAGTCTGAATTTGAGGGCAATGCTTGCTTGGATGGTTTTTCAAGCAGTGATTCAATTCCTAGAGAACTTTAAGTTGTTTTACCATTTTATTTCAAGTATTTTATAATTATTATCTTTGAAAACTGTATAGCAAGGTTTGTGTAATATTTCTTTTTTTATTATTTATCTATCTATCTATCTATCTATTTATTTATTTGTTTTTTAATTAAAAAGATCTTCCACTCCTTTTACATATCAACCTCAGATCCCCCTCTCCTCCCTTCTCCCGCCCCGCCAGCTTCCCCCCTCAACCCACCTTCATTCCCACCTCTTCTAAAACAAGGTGTCCCATGGAGAGTCCCCAGGAGCCTGGCACTCTCAGCCAAGGCAGGACAAGACCCTCCTCCCTACTCCAAGACTGCAACAGGTGTTCCACCACAGGCACTGGGCTCCAAAATATCAGCCCCTGCACCAGGGACGGATCCCTATCCCACCGCTGGGGGCCCTCAGACACTTCAAGCCAAACAACTGTCTCAAGCTTCCAGAGGGCCAAGTTCAGCACGATGGGGGGTTCCACAGTTATTGGTCCACAGTTCATGCATTTTCTCCAGCTTGGCTGGCTTCATGATCTCAATGTCCCTTGTTCATAGAACCTCTCCTCTCTCCCATCAGTTGAACTCCTGGAGCTCTGCCTGGCGCCTGGCCATGAATCTCCAAATCTGCTTCGATCTGTCTCTGGATGAGGGCCCATGGGGGCTTCTCAGCCATGGGTCCATAGTTCATGCGTCTCCACTAGTTTGGTTGGCCATCTCTGTACACCCTCCCATCATGATCTCTTAGTCCCTTGCTCATAGAGGGCCCCCTGTCTCTCATCGATTGGGCTCCTGGAGATCCACCTGGTGCCCACATCTGTCTCCATCAGTCACTGGATGACGGCTCCATGGTGGCAGTTAAGTTATTCATCCATGTGATCACTGGATCAGGCCAGTTCAGGCACCCTATCAATTATTTCCAGTGGTCTAAGGTGGGTTCAGAATTCAGTGTCCCACTAGAGGGAGCCATGCACTCAGTTCCTTGTATATAGACTACTGATGCATGCCTTGAGAATCTGGACTCTTAGACACACATGTTGTAAGCCTTCAGTCCCTGGCCCTCCTTTGTAGTTCTGGACTATTTGAACTTTGTCCTGAAATCGCTGTCACAATATAAAAGTTTTGGAATGGAAGGTGGAATGAATTTGCTAGCTAACTAGTGCTGTCCATGTCCAAACTGAGACTGTAGAATGGTACAAACAGCACTTGTTTAACCTAACTTACCAATCGTGTGCTGGGTTTGGGAAAAAGGAAAAGATGTTGAAAAGACAGTGAGAATGAGAGATAGACACAGAGATGGAGAGAGGGAGGGAGACAGAGGCATATTGGGCAGCTCTGGGCACCCCTACTGTGGAGTATCTTTTTCATTTTAGGGCTCTATACTCCCTGTGAAAGATGTCCAGGAATTCCCATTAGAGGCTGTGGACGTTTCTGGGTAATTTTCAAGTTTTATTTCATATGGAAAAATGTAGATTAAGAAAGGGAATAAAGGGAGCAGTGACCTCAGGACAAGATCCCACACTGCTAAATTTCCAAGTTGTGAGAAAGAATTCAAGAAAAACTTAGAGACAGATGTGGTGGTGCATGCCTTTAATCCTAGCAGTCCAGAGGCAGAGACTGGTGGATTTCTGAATTTGAGGCTAGCCTGGTCTACAGAGCAAGTTCCAGGACATCCAAGCTTAGGAAGTGAAGGTAACCATCAAAACCAGGAAGCTGGTGAAGATATATTTGAAAAATCTCTGAGTTTGAGGCCAGCATGGTTTACAGAACCAGTTTCAGGACAGCCAAGCTTAGGCAGTGAAGGAAACCATTGAAAACAGGAAGTTGGTGAGGATGTAATTGAACAAGTGGACCACGGTCTAGCCCCAGTAAACAGCAGAACTTGGCAGGATTGGCCACACGGTTCTAAGGCCAAGGATAGAAGGCTTTAAGGATAGAAGAAAGGGGCTATGGAATTTGTTTCCTCAGCTAGGAAAGTAGCTGAGGCCAGGCATGTGTCAGGGGTGTCCCTGAATGGAGAGGCCATAGTGTGAAGCAGTGAAGCTGAAGCCTAGATTGCCTTGGAGACCCCAAGATGTTAGAGGTGCCAGAGCTATGGGATACCTGCTGAGGAAAGCTGCTAAAAAGAAGTGGAATCAATCCAAGAGAAAGAAGTTGCAATCAACAAAGCTAAAAGGAGTTGGAAATCTGAAGAGTGTTTTGACATTAGACATGGAGATGGGGAATTTGGAGTTTGCCCAGCAGGTTTTTGGTCTTTCTTTGTTCCAGTATTTCCTCACTATGCTCCCTTCCCTATGTTTTGGAATGGTAATAAATATCTTGTGCCATTATATGTTGGAAGTATTTGATTTTGATTTTATAGGGGATTACAGTTAAGAGATTGCATGCATCTCAGAAGAGACTTCGAACTTTGGACTTTTAATCATTGTTGAGACTGTGATAGACTATGGGGACTGTCTTGGTTTGGGTTTTTATTGGTGTGAAAAGATACCATGACCACGGCAACTCTTATAAAGGAAATATTTAATTGAAGGGGCTTGCTTACAGTTTCAGAGGTTCAGTCTATTACCATCATGACAGGGAGCAAGGTGGTGTGCAGGCAGACATGGAGCTAGAGCTGAGAGTGCTATATCTTTAAGGTACAGGAAGTTGACTGACAGTCACAGTGAGGGAAGCTTGAGCAGAACATATCTCAAAGCCCGTCCCCACAGTGACACACTTCCTCCAACAATGTGACACCTTCTAATAGTGCTACTTTGGGGGCCATTTTCTTTCAAATCACCACAGATAATTTTGATGTTGGAGTGAATGCATTTTTTTATTATGACATGGCTTCAAGCCTTTGTGGGCCAGGGAGTAGAATGTAGTGGTTTGAAAGAAAATGACCCCTAAAGGGGATGACACTGTTAGGAGATGTGGCTTTATTGCAGTGGGTGTGATCTTGCTGGAGGAAGTGTGTCACTGCAGAGACAGGCTTTGTGGTCTCATATATGCTCAAGCCACACCCAATGTCTCAGTTACTTCCAGAGGCTTGTGTAAGATGTAGAACTCTTAGCTCCTTCTCCAGCATCATGTCTGCACGCACTTTGCCATACTCCCAGCTGCCGTGTTACCTGTCACGATGACATAGACTAAACCTCTTGAACTGTATGCCGCCACCTCAATTAAATGTTTTCCTTCATAAGAGTTGCAGCGCTGTCTTCACTGCAATAGAAACCCTAAGACAATATGGGTGCATGAATATGTGGTTCTCTAAAGGACAGAACTGATAGTGTTATTGTTGTTACATGTGTACATAATTTACACATACATACACACACATATAGTGGATTTACTAGAGTGGCTTAAGGGCTATGGTTGAACACTCAATGGCAGTCTCCCAACTGAAGGACCAAGAATATAATAGTTGTTCACTCCTTGAGTTCTTATGTCTCAGTCGATTGTCATTCTATATTGGAAATTTGAAGAGGTAGGTTTTTTTAATTTTTAAATTTTTTTACATTTTTTTCCTTAAAATTAAACATAGACTCTTCTCATTTTCTCATAGAATATAACCTGAATACAGTTTTTTCTTCCTCTAATTCTCTCATTTCCTACCCTTCCCCTCTCCCAATTGGATCCACTCCCTTTCTGTGTCTCATGGGAAAATAACAGTCTTCTAAGAGATAACAACAAAACATAACAAAACAAAATATAATGAGATAAAAACCATGATAATGCAGTTGGACAAGCCCAGCCAAGTGAAAAATAAAAGGTCCCCAAGAGAAGGCACAAGCAGAGACCCACTCATTCACACATTCAGGAGTCCCATAAAAGTATTAAACTGAAAGCTATAGTATATATGCAGAGGACCTTCTGGACCCACACAGGACCTCTGATTGCTGCTCAGGTCTTCTGAGTTCATATGAGCTTTGCTCAGTTGTTTTAGAGGGCCTTGTTCTCCTCATGTCCTGCATCCCCTCTGTCTCTCCCATTCCAGGCTCCTCTTCCTTGGACTTTCCTGAGCTCTGAGGGGACACATTTGATGCAGAGATCTCATTTAGAGCTGTGTGTTCTAAGTTCTCTTTCTCCGTGTGTAATGTCAATTATGCAGAAGTTTCTCTCCTGCCTGCCTCTTCCCAAATACCCAGCAGCTACTTCCCAAATAATTGACTTTTAGGCTTAACATTGCTTATAACTGCTAAGCCAGTAGCTCAGGCTTATTACTAACTAGCTCTTACACTTAAATTAACCCATAATTCTTATCTATGTGTAGTCACATGGCTAGGTACCTTTCCTCAGTTCAGCATTCTCATCTTACTTCCTCTGTGTCTGGCTGGTGACTCCTTGACTGTGCTCTCCTTCTTCCCAGCATTCTCAGTTTCAGACCGTGAAGCATAATGATGATACATTAGAGCACTGTGATGTCACAGGGAGCATTGGGATGATACAAGTGAACATTATGATACCACAATTGTTGTGTCAAAATGTGCTTTGTACAGGCACAACTGAATATTATCATGTAAAAGAAGTCTTCTTTTAAGGTTTTATTTTATTTTTAGTTATATGTCTGTGTGTAGGTATTGGGAGTAGCCAGTACTCTTAACTGCTGAACCATCTCTCCAGCATGAGTGAGTTGCCTGTAGAAGCCAGAAGGTGTTGGATAACCTAGAGCTAGAATTACAGGTGGTTGTGAGCCATCTGACATGGGTGCCAGGCATGTAACGGGTCCTTTGGAAGAGCAGTTTATGCTATTAATTTCTGATGTACCTTTCTGGTTCCCACACTTTAAAAATTAATTGATAATTAATTAATTAATTAATTAATCATGTGTGTGTGTATGCATGTGTGTGTGCACTTGCGTGCATGCTACAGTGTGCTTTTCAGACTCACCTGAAATTTTTTAAAGAAAATTTTTATTTATACGAATGGGTGTTTTGTCTGCATGTGTATCTGTTTATAATGCGTATGCAGTGCCTGAGGAGATGAAGAGGGTTTGTTCGATTCCCTGGAACAGACTGGCCATGAGTTGCCATGTGAGTCCTGGTAATTGAACTCCAGACCTTTGTAGGAGCAGCAAGCACTCCTAACTGCAGAGCCCTCTCCTAGTGCTCCTGTTTGGACTCTTTCTCACACCTTCATACCCAAGAGGAAAATGAGTCAAGTAGACAACAGACTACCATGAATAGGAAGATATTTCTGGATTATCCAACTGGGCTCCAAGCTATAGCCATGAAAAACACCCTTTCTTATTTGAGTGACATTATTGAAAGGACCTGCCATATTTCTCTAGTCTTGATTCACTGGATATCCTCTCAGGTTGCCTCTGTCATCTGCCTTGTGAATGCCATCTTTTCTGGCTGAGATCTAAAGAATGTTTCCCATTTCTGACACTCAGAGGTTACCTCTTCTCTCTGAGGCTAGAGGGTAAGTCAAAGCCCTGTGTTGGGCTGAGAGTTCTTCCAGAATCAGCCTCATTGTTATTTCATAGTTATTTTCTTTGGAGATTAACACACTATTTTACAAAAGGGCTTACAAAACTTGCCAGGCCTAGGAGTGTTGGGGGTACAGTCCATTGGAAGAAGCCAGCCAACATCCACAAGGCCCCGTGTTCCATCTCCAACACTGGGAGAAAAGGTGTTTTCCAGAAATGGAAAGAATGCTAAGGACTAACTCTGAGAGCAGGAATGGCTTCTGCAGCCCTGGGGGTAATGGCTGACATTCCCACCTAGAGAAACCAGCTAAGGAGTTAGAGCACTGGGTTTCTGAGCCCAGCTCACTTTGTGCTTAGTGGAAGGACTCTGTACACACCATCCTCCTCCACATGTGGTTTTTCCTTTGTGCTTGAGGGTAAGGAGAAGGACCCACCAGACCCAGGCCCAACAGCAGGGAGCTTAGGGTTAGGCACAATAAAGAGAAAGCCACTTCCTCCCTGCTTCTCCTTCTTTTCCATCTNCTCCACTTTCCTCCCTCTGTTGAGAATTAGCTCTTCAGGGGANTGAACTGCTGTGAGGTGCTCCAGGGAGGGGCACTCTGAGGGCCATGGGGATCCATCTGCAGGTAAAAGCTCCACAGCCCTTTGTTGTCCTCA
>LZPO01066262.1:2534-14392 GCA_001675575.1 Neotoma lepida
TTTCAAGCTGGAGATATGGCTCAGTGGCTGTGCTTCCAGAAGACCTGGGTTCAATTCCCAGCACCCAAATGGCAGCTCACAATTGTGTGTAACTTCAGTCCCAGGAAATCTTATGGCTTCTTCTGAATACGTGGGTACCATGAATGAATGTGACACACAGATGTACATTCAGTTCAAAACACCTATACACATAAAAATAAAAAAAGTAAAAATTTTAAATTAAATCTCATGTTTTATGTATTTATACTTTTGTATTTGATCACATGAATAGCTCTCCTGACACATATATAGAGCCCACAGACCAGAGGTTGGACACACTTATGAGTCTGCCTAAGAAATGGAAGGCTCTTTATCTGCCAATGGCATGAATCAAAACTGAATACGCAGACAACACAGAGATTTAAGAGTGTTCTTTCTCCTTTCGCAACTGTGAAATTAATGTTGGTCAAAAGGTTTAAATTCAATGAGAGGAGGAATAATGTCAAGAGTTCTATAGTACTGCATAGTCATTATAACTAATAACAATATATTATTTTCCTCAAAAAACATTCATGGGCTTCAAATCATTTTACTGTGATGTCCAGGTAAGATTGCAAATTAAATGCTGCCTATGTGACATAGTGAAAGAGAAGAGTCAGGACAAAAAAGCCAATAGACTTTACTCCTATAAGAGAAAAAGTTAAGGAAACAAAATCCAGGTGAGTTTTTCTCCATAAAGAAATAGCCATCAGCAGTTGTTGATTGGCTCCTAGCCATAATACAAAGAGGCAGCTTGCTAGAGAAGGAGTTCCATTCCTGAACACCAGTATTATAAAAACCATTATCTGGAAAGAGACTGACTGGGCTAGGTAGACCATGTGTGGCAAGATGTGTGGAGTAACACAGGTTGTTTAGATGGAGGGAGAGCAGTGATCCAGGAGCCTGAAATCAAGTTTCTTCATCGGCACCATGGAAAGACCAGCCAGGAAAGAACCATTCCCACCACTGTCTTGGTACATAAGAATGCAAAAAGTGGACCAAACAGTCTCCACATGTGGACATGTGAATTCCCATGTGGGAAACAACACAACTAACCAACAACAGTTTAAAAAGCCAAAATTCGAAGGGAAAGGAGGAGGAGTGGATCTGAGGGAGAGGGGAGGTGGGGGAGGAGTGGAGGAAGGGGAAACTGTGGTCTGAATGCAATAAACGAGAGAAGAAAAAATAAAAAATAAATTAAATTAAAAATAAAAATGAAACAAAAAGCCAAAATTTATCATCCAAGAAGTAATTCCAAGAAGGCAAGGTACACACAAGCATGGGCAGGCCTTCCATAATCTCTCAGCGCCTCAGTCACAGAAAGCCCTGTCTGGAAAATATGATCCCCAAAACACTAGAGAAGAAGTTGCAACTGGCAGGTGGTGGTAGTGGGGCCTCAAACTGGGAAGTTCAGGCAGGTTTGGAGTCCCACAGAAAATCATTTCTTACTTGGCAAACATAAGACCTATGTTGCTTGAATTACTTAGACTAGCAGAACGTCCCCACCCCAGGCCCACTCATCTGTGGCCTGTACAGACAGCCAGTCAAGAAGGTAGGAATAACCATAATTCATTTCAGTGGAAGTAATACTGACTGAATGATGTTGTAATGCCTTCTATTTAATCTTAGTTCTTTGTTATTTATACTTTTGTACTTCAATGGTTTTAATTAGTATCTCACCTAAATAGGCACTTTTGAGTGTCCTTTCACTAGTCCTAGTCTCTCAGATCATCTTTAACCAATCAACTCTAAACCAATATACATTCTCTCCCATCCACATTTTACTTCTTTTTTCTCTCATTCCCATTTGTTTCTGCTGTTGCTTTTTCCCAGTTCACATTCTAGTCTCAATGCTGCTATTCTCAGAGACACAAGCGATGTACACCAGTGACTTCTGCTGCTGATCGACACTGGGACTGCCATCACACCATCTATGGAATACTGTAGCCAACTTCCACCCACCCCAAGAGAGCAGTGGGAAACATAATTTTGTGTGAAGATAACTCACCAGGATGACCCACATATAATAAAACAAGAATTGGGAAGAGGGAAACATAAAGCATGGAGGACATTCATCCCAGCAAATGCACAAAGCACAACAACAACAAACAAAAAACCATAAAGAGAAGCTTGCGGTTTGTTAACACCAGAAAAGAAAGTAATGAGATAGCCCAAATACCAGTAAACAACTTTGGCATCAACATTTTTTTTTAGATTATAGTATAATTACATCATTTTCCATTTCCCCCACTACCTCCAAACTCTCCCATATACTGCCCCTTGCTCTCTTTCAAGTCCATCCAAAGACTGATGGAGGCAGATGCGGAGATTCACGGCCAGGCACCAGGCCAAGCTCCAGGAGCCCAATCAATGGAAGAGAAGGGGCCTTCTATGAGCAAGGGACAACGAGATCATGATGGGAAAGTGTACAGAGATGGCCAGTCAAACTAATGGAGATGCATGAACTGTGGACCAATAGCTGAGGAGCCCCCAGGAGCCCTCATCCAAAGACGGATGGAAGCAGATGCAGAGATCCACAGCCGGGCACCAGGCAGAGCTCCAGGAGTCCAACTGATGAGAGAGAGGAGAGATTCTATGAACAAGGGACATTGAGATCATGAATGAAAAATGTACAGAGATGGCCAGCCAGGCTGGTGGAAATGCATGAACTGTGGACCAATAGTTGTGGAGCCCCCATGGTGCTGAACTGGGCCCTCTGGAAGCTTGAGACAGTAGTTTAGCTTGAACTGTTTGTCGGCCCCCAGGCAATGGGATTGGGATCTGTCTCTGGTGCTGACTTTTTGGAGCCCAATGCCTATTGTGGGACACCTGGCGCAGCCTTGGCGCAGGGAGGAGGGTCTTGGACCTGCCTCAACTGAATGTGCCAGGCTCTGAGAACTCTCCATGGGAGATCTTGTCTTGGAGGAGGTGGGAATGGGGGGTGAGTTGAGGGGGAGGGCTGGTGGGGCAGGAGGAGGGAGGAGACGGGGATCTGTGGTTGGTATGTAAAATGAGTGGAAAATCTTTTTAATAAAATAATAATAATAAAAAAATCCATGACCTCATTTTTTTCATGGATTGTTGTTACATGCATATTTACATGAATATACATATATATTACTAAATATAACCTGCTTAGTCTATGTCCTTCCCTGGGAAAGACTATTTCTTCCACTCTAAGCATTCTTTATTTGCCTGTAGTTCTTTGTATAGGGCTGAGGTTGAGAGCCTTCCTCTGTCCACTTCAGCATGTCTATTGCTGTTGTCCTGATTCAGCTCATATTTAGGTAGTCATGCTGGTGAGAATTTATGGATGTAGCTTCTGACATTACTAGGAGGCTTACAGTGTTTTAAAAAGACCAAAGACTGCATGAAAGACTGTTGATGGTTGTTTTTTTGCCCTTACTCTTTTGGGGGGACCACCACCTAGCTCCCAAATAAATCACACAGAGGCTTATTATTACTTATGAATGCCTGGCCTTAGCTTGGCTTGCTTCTTGCCAGCTTTTCTTAACTTTAAATTATTCCATCTATCTTTTGCCTCTGTGCTTTTTCCTTTTCTTATTTCTGTATATCTTACTTTCACTCTTACTCTATGGCTGGCTGTGTAGCTGGGTGGCTGGCCCCTAATGTCCTCCTCTCCTTGTTCTCTTGTTCCTAGATCTTTTCCTCCCAGAGCTCTAGTTTTAGAAAGGCACAGTAACACAGGTTCACATAGTTAAATGAAACATAAAAGAATACAACACATCCTTGCATCATTAAACAAATGTTTCACAGCATAAACAAATTTAATCCGTCTTAAAATAATATTCCACAACAAAAGACTCAAACAGAAGAATGGAGTAAGAATATCAATTTAGAACTTACACAAGGTAGTCAGGACAGTGGATGAAATAGTCAAAAACTTGGATGAGAATTTTAAAAATGTCCACAAGAATATTTGGACTGTGAAAAAAGGACCAAACAAAATGGCTAGAAATGAAAGAGTAAATCAGTCGGACAAACAAAAGCTTACTGGCAAGCATTATCAAAAGACAAAACCAGTCAGAAGAAGGGATGGGGACAAGGTCAAGGCAATAATACACCCAGACATAGATAAATAAAAAGAAATGATCATGGAAAAACTTCTAACACTCTCGTATATGTTTGACAAATCAAAACTAAGAAATTATGCAGTAGAAAATGAACTAAGATATAGTCTATAAACATATAGTTTAGAAGTATTTAGAATCCAAAATAGACATAATCAGAAAATAATTTCTCCAGGACATATCACAGTCAAGATGTCAAGAATACAAAGCAAAGAAACAATATAAAATACTGGAAGGTAGAATATATAAACTCTCTTATAAAGGCATATCAGAATAGCATCAGACTTTTTCATCAATAACTTTTTTAAAAAAGAAAGAAAAGAAAATCAATGGAATTCTATAGTTCAAGAAGTAAAAATAAATAACTACCAAACAATATTGCAATATGAAGCAAATTTATTTTTCAAAATTAATAGAGAAGTAATAACACTTCAAGACAAGCATAAAGTAAGTCAATTTGTAGCAATCAAGCCAGCACTTTAGAAAATACTTCAAGGAAGACTGTGCACAGAGGAAGAAGAAAGGGAATCCAAGTCACAAAATAACAGGAAGTAAATGACATGAGAAGGAAGGATGAACATATAAAAGCTAGGAATGAATCCATCATCTCTAATACAGTAAATCAGCAACTCTAATGTTAACAGGGAAGGAGAAAATAAGTGACCACAATCCAACCAACCAGAACAACTAAGAAATCATAGGAATTAGCAAACCCTTTTTAATCATAACCTTGTATGCAAATAGTCTTGACTAACCATTTAAAGGACTCTGGTTTACTGGTGGAACTTAAAAAATAAAACAGCAATCAGATGGAATGATATATAAATTTAACCCCAGCACTCAGAGACAGAGACACAGGGATCTCTGTGAGTTCCAGGCCAGCAAGGTACACAGTGAGATCCTGTCACAGAAACAAAAGCCAAAGGATAGAAATCAATGGACTAAGAAAATGGTAGCTGAAATTCATTATTATGTTATTCTGTTATCTGATGAAATACATATCAGGCCAAAAATAATCAGAAGAGATTTTTTATTAGACTGCTACACACTAATAAAAGGTGTAAGAGAGTAATTCAGAAAGAAAATATAACATTTTAAAATATATATGCACCAAATGTTGGTGCTTCCAATTTCGTAAAAGAAACCCTAGAAGTATGAGAGGTCAAGTAGAGACTCTCATACTCCATTATCACATTAATAAGAAACTCAACAAGGAAACTTCAGAGCTAAATTATACCATGGAGTAGTTAGATTTAATGGATAGCTATAGAAAAGTCTACCTAACAAATAAGGAGTACATATTCTTTTCAACATCTCAAAGAACCCTCACTAAAACTGATCACATTATAGGCCACAAAGAAGGCCTTAATAAACACTCATTCAAAGAGTTGGTTCTTTGAAAATACAAACAAAATTGACAAGTCCCTAGTCAAACTAACCAGGAAGAAATAAGACACTGATGAAATTAAACTTGAAATCCAGAGTAAGGCTCAGAGATATTCCAAAAATTTACATTTCAAAAAATTGAGATACATTCACAAACTCTTATGACCTATTAAAATTAAATCAATAAAATATTAACAGCTTAAAATGAGACTGAAGTAGAGATCAGGTCCCTTATGAAGCAAATGTACTGTTGAAGACAGAGACTGAAGAAGAACTACAAGATGAGAGAGTTCCCATGCACATGAATTGAAAGAATTAATATTGCAAAATGGCTATCTTACAAAAAGAAATCTATTGATTCAATGCAATCTCAATCAAAATTCCAATACCACTCTTCAGAGAAATAAAAATAAATAAATCTTAAAATTAATATGCACAAAAGCACAGAAGACCCTTGATACCTAATGCTACTCCACCCCGAGCAAAAAGAATAATGGTGTAGGTATTATGATACCCAATTTAAAGTTACACTATAGAGCCATAGTAACAAAACTGCATGTCACTAACACACATGCACACTTACACACATACACACATACACACAAAAAACTCATATATAGATCCTTGTAATAAAAAAAAGAAAAAAATATATAACTTTAGCCATTTAATCTCTGAGAAAGGTGCCAAAATCACACATAAGTGAAATGACAGTCTCTTCAACAATTAAAGCTGGGAAAACTGGATATACACATATAGAAGATATGATACAATACCTGTATCTCTCACCCTGATAAAAAATCAAGACAAAATCATTGAAAGATTGTAATGTAAGACCTAAATTTAGAAAGTGCTATTGGAAAACACTTCAAGATATACTTATAGGCAAGGATTTTCTGGAAAAGACTCCAGTATTCCAGAAAATGACCCTCAAAATTAATAAATTGGCATATGAAATTTTAAAATTGTTTTGTGCAAAAAAGAAAACATTCACGAGAGTGAGGAGACACCGTAAAGAATAGGATAAAATAATTGCAACCTCTGCTTCAGACAGGTGTTGATATCCAGAACAGATAAATGATGGCAAAATCAAACACCAAAAAAGAGAAACCTTCCTATTAATCTGTGGGCTAATTAACTGACTGGCCAGTTCTAAACATCCAAATGACCAGCAAGTTCTCTAAAACATGTCCAATATCTTTAGTCAGCCCTCAGAGAAATGCAAGTTAGAAGTACTGTGAAATTCCATCTCACTCTACTCCAGTTAATCAAGAAAACAAATGACAACAAATTCTGGGGAGGACGTGGGGAAAGGAAGGCCTTATTCACAAACAGCAATTTTGAAAATCAGTATGAAGGTTTCGCATAAAAACGAAAACCCCCACACGGCCCAGGTATACTACTTCTGGATACGTAACCGTGGTGGTTAGTGCTGATTATCCAGTTGACAGAGCTTGCAAACAAACCTCCTGCACACCTGTGAGAAAATATTTAAATTTGCTTAGCCTCTGTGCATGCCTATGAAGGATTATCTTCATATGTTAATGGAGGTGGAGAAAAATAACCTTAATGTGGAATACATCATGCTATGCACTCCTGTTCTGGACTGCATATAAAAAGAGAAAGCTACCTGAGCACTGGAATTCATCATTGTACCTAGCTGCTTCAAACTCCTGATGTCATGTCCTCTCTGCCCAATTTGAGCCAAAATGAACCCTTCCTTCCTCAAATTGCTTTATTTCACAGCAACAGAAAGTGTAACTAAGACAGTACTCACAAGACTAACTCCTACACAGAGATACCAGTGCATCCATCTTTATTAATTTTTACTAATCATTAATTTACAATAGGTAAAAAATGGAACCATCCTAGAAATGAGTGGATTACAAAAACGTAGCACATGTATATAAATCAGTTTTATTCAGCCATAAAGAAAAATGAGATCAAGATATTTACATGAAAATGAATGGAATTAGGAACTATTATGATAAGCAAAACAAGACAAATTTAGACACAAATACTGTATTTTCTTTCATATGTGGAACTTAGGCTTTTTTATGGTCTCTCTCTCTCTCTATGTGGGGGGGGGCATAGATCATGAAAATAGATTTGAGGAGGAAAGAGAAAAAAGCTTTAAAGGGGGGTGTATTTCAGTTACTTTTTTGTTCCTATGCTAAAATACCCTGAAATTGCAAGTAAGGGAGAAAGGCTTCATTTTAGGTCACAGTTGGAGGGTACAATTCATTATGGTGAGTGGGAAATCACTGGCAGTAGGCAATCAATCTGGTCGTGTTGTATCTACAGTCTGGAAGCAAAGGTATGCACACTTGTGCTCAGTTCACTTGATCCTTCATGTGCACCCCAGGATCCTAGTCCAGGGAATGGTGCCACCCATGGGGGATGAGTCTTCCCACCACAATTAAAGTAATCAAGAGACTTCCCAAAGACATGCTCAGAGGCCCATTTCCAAAGTGACTCTAGATCCAATGAAGTTGACAGTTGAGATTAACCATCATGTAATGGAAAGCAAAAGGAAAGGCACTAGTAAGATAGTGACAAAGGTCATATGAGAAGTAGGGGAGGGAAACTAGTCAGTATTAAAGTGCCAGAATGAGGCACATAATTAACATATAGTGAAATTAATAAAACTGTAGTGGTTCTCACCATAAAAGCGAAAATCAAGGTCATATGTTAATTAGCATGATTTAGCTATTCTACAGTGTGTGTGTGTATAGTTCAAAACATATTTTATGCAATCAATATATACAATTTTATTTGTTGACTTAAAAGATAATATGAATGCACAAAAATGAGAAAGAGAAAAGAGAATATGAATCAGGCTACAATGAATGACTAGTCTTATACTTAAATTCAATAAACTTACTTTTCACTGTGTCTATCAGCTATAGTTTATTAATTTCAATCAGTTATCATTTGTGTTGGTAATTTTTTTATTCATTTTACATACCAACCACAGATTCCCCCTCATCCCTCTGCCTGCTCTTCCCTCACCTTCCCCCTGCCCCTGGCTCACCCCTCATCCCCTCCTCCAACAGGGACAACTGTGTTGGTAAATTCTATGGCAGTTCTTTTTGATTGGGAGCTAAATAAGAAGCAGTATTTTTCCTCTCTACCCAGAGTTTCCCTGAGTCTGTTGCTAATGACTGAAAAAGCATTAATCCTAGGTTTATGTTCTAGCTTCAGGGAAACTGTCTTCCCTGGCAACAAAGATGATGTCCTGAAATACTTGGAACCAGAGAGACCTCTTGCCATGAGCTGGAAGCCTCACTCATTGGCTTTTTACACTCTAGTGGGAATTCATATTTAAATGCAAATATAGAAAGAATTTTAAAGGTAAAAATCAGCTCTCTTTGGAAAATGTCCATCATTCCCTCAAAAGAATTTTATGTGAAATTTTATTTCCTTACCAACTAAATCAAATCCCTACCCAAACTGAAATGTTCACTCTAGGAAAATGTCCATTCTCTGTGAGGACTCATGATGAGTTACATTAAAACATGCAAAACATGTACATTCTCTAGGTAAGTGTATTTGACTACTGCACCCTTCTTTCTTTAAATATTCAGAAGATAGCATGACAAGGAAAATGAGGAACTTTTCATTTGAAATGGCACTCAACAATTGGCTTGATATTTTATAATGAAGTAAAGGTCTGAAAAACATATTCCAAAAACAAATAGCAAAGAAGACAGAAAATGTGTTCCCTATGATGAATTTCATATCTATGCAGTTTTTGGAAATGACTGATTGTAAAAGGAACATTAAAATGGGGGAAAATAAAGCTGTATCTACCACACATCTAAATTACCCAATGAATTGAGTCAAAATGTATACACTAAATATGTTTTCTCCTTCCCCTGAATCAATGTGGTTTCCTAAGAAATGAGGAACGAAACAATGGTGTCCTTTTCCAGATCCTGTTTATGTGTAAGCAAGTAGTTTAACTTCTTAATCTGTGCTAGACTTAAGTCATTGAACTCTTGTGACAAACAAATTAAATACTGAGTCAGAAGTATAATGGCTTTGTAAACTGTGGAAAGCTGCATACACAAAGCAATACCTAAGAATCTTGTAAATGTACACAATAATTTTATATACTTTTTACATTTCTGACCATGCTATCTTGTGAATAATTGAAGTAAGAAAGAAGCAGGAATCAAATATACTTATCTAGAGAATGCACCTGTTTTTCATATTTTTATGTAACTTATCAGGAGTCTTAACAAAGAATGAAAGGAAAATTCACCAATGGAATGGATATTTTTCTGGAGTGAAAGAGAAATCACATTCTGGTATTCCATAATATCCATGATCAAAGTCTTAAAGGAATATAAAGGAACACTTCTCTACTTGTTTCCATTTTTGAAACTATGTTTATTAAAAGTTATTAAATACAGAAGCATATTTATAAACTTTGTAACATACAACATACATGTATGCATTATCTATTGTATTTCTATCAAAAGTCTGTGTTGGAGGCTATTTGTGAATTTCAGACCTTTGCCCAATAGCTATTATAGTCCTATATAGTACTAGGCACTGTCTCTGAATTATTTATTATGTAGGTGTCCTTGTCAGGTGCCTTGAAACTACTTTCTTTTCCGGGGATTTAGAATAGAAGACATGCAAAGCAGATTAAAATTGTTGTTTGCCACTGAACTATGCACATATTCAAAGTTTGTTTCTGGGACTAGAAATGTAAATTAAGCTGAAAAGAATGAGATCATATGGAGCTTGTAAGCAAGTATCAGAATATGACATCTCTGTCTGCCATAATTCTGGGGGTGGGGGAGGGAGTCATCATACTCACCACTTTAAGGAAGCCCAAATGTGAAGAGGAAAGAAAATCATGTACATAATTGTGATTCAGTTTCAGAGTGGGGTCAAATTCAAGGGAACATAGTGTAGCAACCACACCGCCTCCAGAGACTTCAAGATAGCATGGCCTCATGACTTCACTTAGGTTCTTCTTTCCCTGTGCCAAACATTATGCCTCCTGTACTAGGGGTGTGAGATAAAATATAAGGTATAGAGAAAAGATGCCATTTCAGATACGCAATTATCTGGGGCAGTACATGTATATCATAGTCAATACTTCAGATAAATGAATACTGAAATACTATTTGCCATTTACCTGAAATCCTAATCTAATGGAACACCTGTGTTTTAATTTGCTGATCTGGCAAGTGTAATATCTGTACTCCTGAATAACTCCCAGCACTGTGTTCCTACCTTCTGATTTATCTCCACTAACATGCACAAACCGGGAAATCTGAAGGCGCCATGCTACCTGGTTTGTTTTTGTTCTTAGTAGATGTAAATATATAAAGCCTCTCTGTCTTTCTGTCTTGGTCTCTCTTGCCTCCCCCTCTAAAAGCCTATTTTTAGAGCAATTCCTATTTGCATGCAAAGCTGAGTGGAAGATGCAGAGTTCTCCCATCTATCCCCTGCTCCTCATTCAGCACTTCATTATCTACATCTCCAGCAAAGTGGTACTTTTGTTGCAGTGAATGAACCTGCATCACCACATCATGATCACTCAAAATTCAGTTTATATGACCTTTCCTTCTTCCTATTGTATGACATAATCTATGGGCCTGGCCCCCCTGACGTGGATCCACCATCATGTTATTATACACTCATCCCGTGCCTAAAGTCCTCTGGGCCCCCTCTCACTGTTGGTGGTAGAGGTGATAATTTTTGTTTAACTTTTTTTTTATAGCAGAGAATACACACATAAAATTTCTGGTGAATGAAATTCTAACCTCAATAGACACCATTGGAGTTGAAATCCTATATGGTATAGCAAACCTCCGAAGCTAAGTGCAAAAGAACTGAAGTTAAGAAAATTCTGCAATGAAGAAACTTCTCTGCAACAGACTGAGACTATTACAGAAAAACCACAACTGCTCAAAATGCAGAGAACAAGTGACCCTGTGGTGTCCTGCCCAGTTCCTGCACCAGAGGTTGGTACAGATCAGAAGAGAGGAGAGAAAGAGCCAGAGAAGCAGGGTGTCTGTTGTGAGAGTGAATCTGTTAGAAATGTCAGGGACGATACTCCAGGAAGTCTCCTAACACAGCTGCCGAAACAAGACCTGAACAAGGACAGCATCAACAGGTATGGAGATGGAAGGGGGAAATCTCATGAGGCCTCAACCCTAAAAATCTACAGGCAACTAAAGAATGCTGAGAGCAGGAGAAATAATCTTATCCAGGAAGCAGTCCCCAGATTGGTTATTCAATGCCAAGTGGTCAGCCCTGGAATCATATACATAAAAATATGGACTGAGCAGGTTTTATTTATATATCTATATATCACAACAACTAAAGAAAAGGAGACTAGAA
>LZPO01066262.1:14588-32766 GCA_001675575.1 Neotoma lepida
ATTTCAAAAAGGTAAAAGTCTGAATCAAACTCAGCCAAATGTGAATATCACACTGATATTTAGTTACACAAAAGTCACCTTTACTCTTTTAAGAGTGATGATGGAGTTTTGATTATGCTTCATAAAAGGTATTCTTATTTTTAAGAGCATACAGAAGTTATAGATAAAATAGTTTAGTCTTCAGGATTTTGCTTAAAATGTTTTCCTTAGAATATGATACTGTGAACAGGCGTATTTCTCCCTAGTACACAAAAGAGAAGGGGCTACTGGAGAATAGGGATGTCTCTGTGTCTCATCAGATCCTCAATCAGCACCTCCATTCAGCAACATCAATTGAAGAGGCATCCATAATTTATTTGACATATAAATCTTCAGGTTGACTTTGCAATAGCCAACCTGAGGCTCATAGAAAGAAACCTCTTTGCAATGCTTGCCTGTGGAAGCAAGATTAGATGAAATGCTTAGCAGGTAGAACTTACTAGAGTCAGAGCCCTGGGCACCACTATTTTTCCAGAAGTGTCTAGGTAGTGCTGGATAGAAACAGTTTCTCATCAAAAGGAAGATTGCGTTGCAATCCTAAATCACATTGCTGCCACCTTGAGCCTCTATTTTTATGAAGGAAAGTCTTTTTCTCCGTGTTAAACATCCAGAGGAAAAGCCAAGTTCTGACAGCCTTGGAGACAGCTGTTGTCCTGAATTAAATGTACCTTCAGTGAGCTGCATATGGAAAAGTCTCCTGAACTGCTCAGGCTAACTTGGTTTTATCTGTCTGTAGCCTTCCCTCTTCAATGTGTTTAGCTATCCCTTAGCCCCTATCCCGGCACAATTTGGCAGGTTTTCCCCTCCAGAATACAAGAAGTGTTGATTAAAGGAGGAAACAAAATATCAAATTTCAGTCCAAAGAACCTGGTGTTTTATTTTTGGTTTTGTATTCATTAAGAATGGCATCTTAAAAAGCCGTATGAGTATAACAATACTTTTGCGTGTAGACAGATGTGTTGCTAGTAGGTAAGGATTGGTTTTCATTCAATTATAATATTTACTGAATAGTACCTACATGCCAGACACTGAATTCTGGAGTACTTTTGAAATGGACCTGCTTGTCACAATTAGAAAATAGTTGTTGGTGGCTTGATTTCACTTGTGTCTTCTACAGATTATATGGAAGGTACGGTCATTGGGCTTATATGAAGACCACACTGGAAATTTTGTTAAACAGCCTTAAATGGTGTGTCATGCCAAAATCGCCTTTGTTTATGGCTGTACACTGTCAAAATTGCTGGATGAAAACTGAAATGGTGACATATTTGATTACTGGGTGCATCAAGCAGCTACTCCATCTGTAAGGCCTGCACTATGGTGATCAGAAAACAGTCATTGTAGTTCAATATATCTGCATTCGAATTCTTTTTCTGCCAAGTCACTAGATGTTTAGCCTCATACAATTACTTAACCTTGAATAGATACTAGTCCCCACAAGGTCATCTGGCAAATGTTGTGAGATTGTTGAGGGAATCAAATGCATTTACAGATCCTGTAGAATTGCTACTTCTGCTTAGAATCTCATTCTCTTCTATCTCCTAGCAAACAAGTATGTACTTCTTTATCACTTTAGGACCAAATATTTTTACTTCAAAAGTCAACAGTTCTCTGGGATCCCATTTTGTCACCATAGAATTTTCACTTCTCTACCTTAAGGGTCATTCCTACTAGAATATTCCTGCTTGTCATTTCTGGTGGCTCCAACCTGTCCTCTTAATTTGAAACTGTGTGTCTTCTTGACAGTGGAGAATATTATCATTGCCACCAGAATTTCCTTGCTTTAGAAAGGCCTGGACCATGTTACAATATCACCAGAAATCAAGACTCAAGAGTTCTAAGAAATGTTGTCACCAAAATACTAACATTACTACAACTAAGATACATTGTATATAAAATATATATAATCAGTGGGGTTGATTGAAGTGGCTCATTGGGAAAAGGTACTTGCTGTGAAGCCTGATGACCTGAATTTGACCCCTAGAATCCTCACAATGAAAAGAGATGTCCTCTGACTTCTGTATATGCATCATGCCTTCTCCAGTAAATAAACGTAAAAAGAAAAGCCATTATACTTATCAGCATTTATACTTCTCATCAATGCAATGGCTTCATTACTGCCCATGCAGCATCCTTATATCTTTTGTAGAATAAAATCCCCTCTCAACATCTGTATCCATGCCCTCAACTCTGTTTTCTACTCATACTCTATCAAATACCCACTAACAACATACTTACAGTGCACGAGAAGTATCTTAATTACTCTTCTATTGTGGTGAAGAGACACAAGTACTAGAACAACTTACAAAATAAAACGTTTATTGGGGCTCACAGTTCTAAAGGGTTAGAGTCCATGACCATCAAGGCAGAAAGTATGGAAACAGCCAGGAAGTTATGGTGCTGGAACAGTAGCTGAGAGCTTACATTTTATCCAAAAATATGAGGCAGAGAAAGTTAGCCAACCAGAATGGCATGGACTTCTGAAACTTCAAACTCCACTCCCAGTGGTGCACCTCCAATCCTTCCCAAACAGTTTCACCAACTAATGACAAAATATTCAAATATATGAGCCTATGGTTGGCATTCTCATCCAAAGCACCACAGGAAGAAATGACAAGAATAGTTTCCTAATGTATTATGTAGTTAGCATCTTCTTCTGTTAAGTGAGAATCAGCCCCAAATGCCAAAACTGGATCACGACTATGTAGTCTATATTCTATAATGCTATCTTTTCCATTAAATGATGCTTAAATTTTTGTTAAGTGCCCACTGGTAGCAGTAGAGACCATCTTATATCAGCTATTTAAGATATCTCAATAAAATTATATTTCAAAGGCAGAAACCCAGTATGGATGGTGAAGAGGTTCACAATGCTCCATCCCTACATGAGGAGCTATTGGCAACTGATGTCTTCTTAGAGAAGGATAGTCAGTTTTCTTTAAGGATGTGGGACCCTCATCCATGCTCCAGTGAATGGCTCTCTACCAATGTACATATTGCTAGCACTAACTGGACTTAGTGAGTCTTTATATATGTATGACTACATGAAGTCAAGACTACATGAAGTTAAGAGAAGAAAGTACTCATGGAGGTACAGGAGGCACTGGAGGAAGTGGGGATGAATTTGATGAAAACAAATTATATGTACACATGAAATTCCCAAACAATAAATTAAAAAAGGAAAAGCCATTGCAGCCTCCATCTGTTGTTTTTTCACTGTGGTAAAATACATATAACGGAAAAATTACTGTTGTAACTAATTTTAACAATTCGGTAGCCATAAGCACACTCATGTTGTCATATAGTCATTACCATGACCCATCTCCAAAACTATTCTTCTACTTCTAACTGACACTATACACCCATAAAAAGGACAGCTCACTTTACCTTGTACCTTTCATCTCGGTCTACTTTGTTAATCTAAGTACCTCATATAAATGAAATTATGTACCTGTTCTTATATGTCTGGCTTCTTTAGCATTTAGCATAACAGTGTTATATCCCCAAGGCTCAGAAATGATTGCATATGTGAGAATTTTATTACTTTTTAAGGATGAATGTATTCCATTTCATGTACATGACATTTTATTTATCTATCTGTGCATCGAGGAGTATCTGGGCTATCTCTGCCCTTTGCTTTCCCATTTTATCCCTTGTCTTCATTGAGCACTTTTCCTCCATAGTCTTCTACAGAACCCTGAGAAGTCTCTATTTATTACGGAGCAGATTATACTGAAAATTTTCTTACTCATTTGTCTTCTCTATTCCATTAGTAGCTCTACCAAGATAAAGTTTTTTTTGCCTACCTAGTATTATATCTTTCTTAGCTTCGAGTATAACATTTAACATCTGGTGGGTCATTAGGAATTGATCAGTTGCTCTATACAACCCTAAACATTCACTTAACATGAGTGATATGGTTGCTTTGTCCAAATATTGCCTAGAAATATTCCCTTTAAGGGATTTTTACAATATCAATATCTTTCTGCCCTCACAGCCTTCCTAGAATGTCAAGAAACATTTTGGGCACAATCTGTCCCAATTAGTAAAGGCTATGCCTAGACATTTAAAAAAACTGATCAATTTGTGACTTAGTCAAATAACAAACTTGGGCACATGAATACAATATATTTTGAGCTCCTAATTACAAAGACCATAATATACCCAATTTTAATGAGACCCCAATTTCATCTCATCTGCCTCACAAGCTGTTAGCTTTATAGGTATAAGGTTAGGCTCATTTTATTATTTAGTGAAAATGAAAGTTGACAGCTCTATCCATATTAATCATATTAATGAAAAATTTTGGAACAAGCAATAATGAGGCACCTCATTCTCAAAATCGTGTTGGTATAATGGGCTCAAAGGGGCCTTGTCTATTCACCCCATGTTCCCCTAGCAGTGTCTAATTAGGAAGCTAGCAATCAGAAGAAGAGGGGGATGGCTTGGTATCATTCCTAAGTTACAATGTAAAATTCTAATTGAGCTATTTTTTAATTAGGCAAGTTTCTTGAGAAACAATAGTGTCTTTTTCCCTTCAGTCAGTTCACTTTGACAGAGAGCTCCTCCTGGTAACACTCCCAAGAGAAATGCAGGTGCATCTGAACCACAAAGGCCCGTACAGCAAGGCCAGTCACACAGATGCTAGAGTCAGAAGACTTAAAGCCAGGGAGAGATTATGGACAGCAGAGCAGATCATAGAACACAAAAGTCAGCACAGAACTCCAAATGACCTAACTAGTATCCCCTGGGAGCTTTGCAAACTTTCATATGTTACCTCAGATCTCATATTGGAACCTTTAAGTGTAGGCACATTCTAGTCAATATTATTTACATTAGTTCTAAAATTTTAGAAATCTTTTCTTCCTAAATCCTCAATGAAAACCAGTGCTTTTGCTGATGAAAACAGTAATTTGATACTAATAACTAATTTTTAGTGCTCTCTATTTTGTGGTCACAGTTTTCAGCATTTTGATTGTATTAATCCATACTTACAGTGACTTGCTGTATAGTTCCTGAACTAATACATAGACAGGTTCAGTAATATGTCTCAGGTCATAAAGCTAGGAGACTATGGTGGTAGGGAGGGACACAGTATATGTTCATTGGTCTCAAGTGTCTTCAAGGGGACGTATTCTAGTTTGCGATGAAATGTGTGGTAGAAATAAAAATGTACTAAGTCAGCAGGCTGAGTATCAAACTAGTATCTTCTGAGTGACCTTTATGAGCATTAATTTCTGCTTCTGAAAATGAAGGCAGGAGGATGGATATTTTGAAGGCTCTTCTAAAACTAATGTTTTTCTATCATTTCAAAGCTTTACAATTATTTATTGATAATGGAAACTATGATTTCACCATTGTATCTTCCAATTTTCAATGAAGAAAGCTGGTGGCTTTTATTGCTCTTAAAATAATAATTAAGATCTCTTCTCAAATACAACTATAGACCAGAGGTCAGCAAACATTATCAATAAAAGGCTAGATGGTAAATATTTTAGATTTTGTAACTCTGCCACAACTTTACTCTGCCAGTTAAGCACAAAAACAGCTATATACAATATGTAAAGGGATGGACATGTCTATATGCCAGTAAAAATTTTATATTCAGCCACTATGTTCTAATATGTGTGAACCTCTGCTATAGAAAAAAGCTTATGCAGAAGCGAGCCATGTACTTGGCCAGTTTAGAGGAATTAAGACACTGTGCTACTACTTATGCTGTCTAGCTTTGCATTAAACAGAATGTGTATTGTGGTGATTTATTTTAAATTATTTTAGTACAAAGAGATTGATACATTTGAGTATTTAAGGAAGCCTTGAATCTGTACACAGAGATACTGAACTACTATAAAAAGTGTTCTGATGAAAAATCTACAGTCTGTGCCTTCCTAGTGTGCATGTAGTATTTCAGAGGGATTCCATTTACAAGTCTGTACTCCAAAGGGACCTAGGGCAAATACTTCTTCCTTTTTTCTTTTAGGAAACACTTGTATGATTTTATTACTTTTTAAAATATTTTTCCTTTTGTTGAAAATGTTTTTCTCATATAATATATCCTGATTATGGTTTCCTCTCCCTCTATTCTTCCCAGTTCCCCCCACCTTCCCTCGCATCTCCACCTCCTTTCTGTATCTCATTAGAAAACAAACAGGCTTCTAGGGGATTATTATATTATATTATATTATATTATATTATATTATATTATATTATATAACAAAAACTAACACTTGCAATAGTACAAAAGACTGAGGCAACATGCACAGGGTCTGCACAGGTCTGCACCAGATGGAGTCCTAGAGCTGAAAGGAGCAGTAGACACAAGCCCTTATTACTAACCCAAAAGCTATCTCCAATTTATAACCACTTGGAAATGAAAATTTAGTATTTCTCACTGGGGAAACAAACTACTGTTAAGGGTAGGCTGGTGAGGGCAGTAATTGGCCAACAGAAAATGAACTCAATAGCATCTTTGGAGGTTCCTTTTCTCATGATGCTATGTCAGGGCTTTTTAATCTTATTTTTATTTTTCCTTTTATTATATATGTATGTGTGTGTATATATACATACATATACACATACATTAAATTTTTTCTCTCTTTTACCTACAGGTCCTTTGCATATATATTATGGCTTCTGGTTTAGTGTTTTTGTGGGATTCTTGAGCATGCAAACGACTGGGTCCCTATGTCTAGATCTCTTGTGCCTTTTCTTGAGCAAATACTTTTAAATGTGTTGTCTGAGTGTTAACTGACAGAAATGGGAATTTCCGTCAACAGTATTTGGAGGATGTCATTGACAGATGAGTATTATGCAAAACATGATAAGATAGAAAGCTTGTATGTTTCATTATTAATTGATTGAACATGGTATCAAAGTATATTAAAGATGCCATTGTAAGTTGAGAGCGAGCTTCATCTGCTCCACAGTCAGTCTTCAAAAATCAGTCTGAACAAAATCTAACTAGAAGTTGACTGTTTTGTTTTTAGGATGTCATTGTGTTGGCCTTGGGAAAACTCTTTTACATGAGGAAATTAATAGTGTCTGAAGTTTTACTCCAAGGACAGAATTTGAACAATTAATTTGAACATAGAATTTTTGACATACATAATTATTACTTTGATTGGGCCTCAGGACACTACATATTCTCTACCCATTCATTCACCAATGGCCACTTGGAGGGCTTCTACATTATGAGTATTGCTGCAACAAACATGGAGGTGGAGATATCTGGAACATCCTAGTCCTAGATTAGAAAGTACACAGTGAATAGTCTCAATAGGAAGACAGAACAATGCATCTGTGGCATCTTCCCAAACTCAGCTGAGTTTCTGCATGGCACTGTTACTTAGTTAGCTCCTGACATGACTATTTTAACATCATGTAAGGACAATAGGGCAGGCAATATGACTAAGGTCACATGTGAGAGAGAAAAGAGAACAAATGATGCTTCTTCAGCTGCTCTCTCCTGTCTAAGGTGTCCTGTTCTCTTTCTCAAATTTGCTGTTAACATTACACCTAAAGATCCAACCACTTAGCTTCTAAAATTAACTTTTCTCTTACTTGAACCATCTTTCCAAGACTGGATTACAGTAACCCTTCTTTGTTCATTCTTTTCCTCCATCCACTATCCAGAGGATTGTTATGCTTACTAAAGGGCACAACATTTTTCTATAATAGACACAAAATTACCTACAAGCTACTAGCTGTTTCTTTCAACTGTCACTTTCTAAAATGCAATCATAGCTACAATCTTAGAAACCTCCAAGCTGCATGAAGGAATCGCTGGCAATTATAAACTAACACTTGATGGATTCCATGATACAGTTACCTGACCCTTGAACCTGCTATCTGAATCCTACTAAATACTGTGTCTGCAGCCAGTGAGGACCACAAAACAGTGCATCAGAAGCCATGTTAGCAAACTCTTCTGATCTAATTAGAAAATCCAGTTGCTGATACGACTAACTGGGAGCTTTATTTCTCTGGAGAGTATGTTGAAGACACTCAGAACTAAGTATGGGTATATATACCACTAGGTCTCTTAGGTAGCAAAAGATGTATAGGGTGAAAGAAGAAAAGAAGATAAATTCAAATTTTCAAATCTGCATTATTTTCTTGTGGTCAAGACAGCTATTTGTTTCTGCTATATTCTCTAAATCCAGAAACAAGTACACCATTAGATATGGAAACAATTGAAGCAGTGGCTGAAAGGGATATTCTGAGAGCCTGCTGAATTTTAGCTATTTATGTTATTTAATATGTATACTACATGAGCCATGCTAGGTGATTGAAAAAGAAATATAAGTCCATGTTCAGGATTGTTCAATGTGGTGTTTATATAATGCTTTCAATTAAACTTCATTTGAAATGCCTTCTCATCAACTTCTCTCATATATTCCCATGACCTCTTGATTATATAAAATGCAAGGGAGATATTTTTCATTGTTCGATTGTTTATATAATCTGGTTATTTAAAATCAGTTAATTGTGTATCTCCTTTTTTGTTGCTTTTTTGAGACATGGTATCATTCTGTAGCCCAGACTGTCCTGAAACTCACTGTATAGCCTAGGCTGGCCTCAAGCTCATAGAAATCTCCCCTACTTCAGCCTCCTAAGTCATATGCCCAGAGACCACACCTAGCTAATTGTGTACCTTCATGGTTGTCTTTCAAAATGTATTTATACCACTATTGATTGTCTCACTACTTTATTTCTTTGATAACAAATTACACCATTATTATTATTTGATTGTTTTGCTTGGTGATGAAATTTACAATTCTCTTCATGTAAAACAAATCACCCATCTCCTTCTCAATGAACTTATATATTTAGCTACTACAGTGCCAGGTAGTTTCATTGCTAAAATGACCGTTATTTAAGCTGAAAACTTCACCTGAATAGAGCTAGCTAGGTGATAAGCCATTCAATGACTGGCCAGCGTTGAGCTAGAATCATGACTAGGATGTTGACCTATAAACTTTAAGAGAAATAATTAATTTTAAAAAATAGTACACACCAAGTCTCAACACTCTATTTGGGTAATATAGTGAGATACCTTATCTTAACGATATACCTGTGTCTAATATGTGGTACAGCATGATCCTCCACAACATCAAAGTCACCTTTAAAGAGCCTTTGTGAAATATCATTCTTTCCTGAAGCAAACACACACACTATAATCATTTGGAGGAAATGCAGCTGAAGGCAAAACTATAGCAGATTGTTTCTAAAATGTCTGTGCCAAAATATCTTCACCTAGAATAAGTAGCCATGTAGTAGACACTTGGAAATGAAAACTGCTCTTTGCATAGGTTTAGTATCAATTTAATGTGACCATATTTTTATACATGCTTGGAAATTAGTTGTGGGATTTATCCTTGTCTGGAGGACCAGCCTCCAGCAATGCAGGGCTCAAAGGGAATCCACAGAGTTGACCCATACTAAGACTTTTTTATCTGAGAGGGTTAAGGGCAAAAAAACTCACACACATTTTTGATGGTTTCCTTCACACCTTTTCTTTATTCTTTTGCATTCTCTATTCCTTTGCTCATTCTTGATTTTTTCCTTCTAACCCATTTTAACTCTAGCTTTATTCTTTCCCTTACAGCTTATGTATCCCAGGAAAATCTTTCTGGCAATATAAAAATTACAATGTGGTTACATTCTGTCTTTCAAGTGAATGATTCCAATGAACACAAGTAAAAACCAGCATGTTTTCCATATCCCTTACATGATTAAACATTTTATGTAGTACAGGTGAAAAACAAATTATCTCAAGAACCCATGAACATTCATACCCAAGCAATTTGTTATAGATTAACCAGGTAGGCAAGCAAGATATTCTTCTTGGGTCTTTTCCTGGCAGGCTGTGTTTTTCAGTTACAAAGAAAGTGCCATTTGCTTTATTACTTATCTTGAAATGTAGTCTTATAAGGAATCTTAAAGGAATCACAAACCTAAACTTTTATATTCGAAAAAGAATCCATCAGCTGTACTTTTTAAACCTTTAGGGTGCATGCCCACTCATCAATAGTTTTGTATATCAGGAGATTGAGGGCAGAAATACATATAAAATATTAATCATCACCTTTGTCATCAACCAATCCTAGCAAGAAAGCTATGTCAGCTAATGATATTTAACTTTCCTCTGAAAGATTCCTTCTCCTTATGTAGATTTCTCACCAGGGTCTTCCCTTCATCATCCTTGTATAACTTCATACTATTCCTTTCAATAAACAATTGCACTACTTTTATTATGACTATGAGCTTCGTGTATCTTCCTAGTTCAACAACCCCACAGAAACAAGCTAAGAGCTGAAACATGGCAAGCTTATAACACAGAGCACACCACAGTTCTTGATAATGCTATATCACTACATCTGATGAACAATTTTTACTCATCGTGCAAAGCATTTGACACAAAGATTTCTTGAAATATCACCTGTTATGACTGCCATCTTTTCCTTATTTCATTTATCTTTCTCTGCACCCTCTTTTGGTTTTCCTCAGTTCTTGCTTTCTTCTATCTTTTATATATTTATCTCAAGGGTCAAAGGTTGTACCTACAGATCATTCATTCATTCGTTTATTCATTCAAGGTCTGTCTATATAGTCCAGATCTATCTGGATCATTTGTGGTGATCCTCTTTCCTCAGACTTCCAAATGCTTAGATCATAGACATGCACTACCACGTTAGACTCACCCCCCTAATTTCATCATAGGATTCATGAAGAGTAATATGTTGTGCACTCTTATGACTTGAATTCTCACCAACATGCTATTAAAAAAAAACTAATCTCAGTCACAACTCTCTTGAGGTATAGACCAATATATATACACAGCTGTTTGTGACATGCATCAATAGGAGGGCCATAGGAATCTGTAACTTCTCATGATCATCAACTCTCTATCCTTCCAACTTCAAATCTTGGCCTCCTTCCACACTGTTCATTGCCAGTTCTACCCCTCAAGAATTCTTTTCCATTCTCAGCACCATTTCAAACCTGTAATATTTCTTACATGGATAACATTGCTTCCATTCTACTCTCCAGTTTATACCCTGAGATGATACTTCAGTACTCACAAAATGAAGTCCAGTTTCTCCAACATGGCACTCAGATTATTCATTATGCAATATAACTATCTCTTTTATTCTCCCAATGATCCACTTGTTTCCAAAGCATGCTGCACTGTTCCATTCTTAGGGATTTCTTATTAGAATATTTTTCTCTTTTTCTTCACCTGCTTAGCTTTGCTAAGTTTTCAACAGTTGTTTCAGGAATTAGTTCCTCTACTGTGCCTTTGAAAAATACTCCAAGTCTGCATTCCCAGAAAATCTGTACACAATTCCATCATATTCATTAGTTTAACACATTTTTTAAGTTTCTCCTCTGAATTATAGGTAACAATATTGTCAGAGCACAGTATACTGTACTTAGCACATAGCACAATCACCTCTCCTGCCTTGGTAATGAATACTGTTGAGGTCAGAGCTTGGTTAATGTAACTCCACATAACTTAATACCTAGCAAGGAGCCTGATTATAGCAGATTCATGTGTATACCATAGGGTGGCTTGGTACGTGGCTCTAGACTAAGCTCATCTATGGGAGAATTTTATGTGAAACACAGAAGGCAGAAATGAAGTAGTCACCATTCTTATGTTGTGTACTTGTGCAGTTCAGCCATATTTTCACCGAGCTGGCTTGTTCTGTTGGTGTAGGGAATCACTAAGGATTGAAGCTCTAGCAAGCTTTTATTTCCATCTCCATTAGACTGGGAGCCAAGTGCCCCTTTATGTATTTATTCATTTTGGATAAAAGGCATCAATTTAGACCTGGAGAGATATCTCAGAAGTTGTGGTTGTTTGACTAAGAATGGCCCCCATAGCCTCGTGCATTTGAATACTTGGTCTCCAATTGGTGAAACAAACTGTTTAGGAAGGATTCAAAGAAGGTGTGTGATCTTGTTGGAGGAGGTATGTCACTGGGAGGGCTTTGAAGTTTCAAAATCCCATGCCATTTCCAGTTGTCTCTCTCTCTGACTTCTGCTTGTGTCAAGGCGTGATCTCTCAGCTACTGCTCTAGCACCATGCCTTCTTGCCTACCTCCTTGTTCCTTGTCATAACGATCTTGGACTCACCCTCTGAAACTGTAATCCCCCAACAAAGTCTTACTTCTATAAGTTGCCTTAGTCATGGTATCTTAGCACAGCAATAAAAAGTAACTAAGACAAAGGTTAAGAGCACTAGCTGCTCTTGCTGAGAACCTGGGTTAGGTTCCCAACACCGACATCATGTGGCTTACAACACCTGTAACTCAAGTTCCAGGGAGATCTGACACCCTATTCTGGCCACCACAGACACCTGCACACATATTGTGTACATACAGACAAGCAAGCATACACATATACACACAAATTTAAGTGAAAAAAAATCTTTTCAAAAAGCATCACTTCATCCTGTAGTTCTCCTTCATCACCAGAACTTGATGGTGTGAAATGTGATACAGATTTGAATTTGTTTTCAAAGTCTCCAGTTTAGTTGTGGTTTCCCCCATACCATATCAAATTTCTCTTTCTTATTGCTCTGCTGACTTCAAACCCTCAGTAGATTTATAAGCAGTAGTCTCACATAATTTTTATTGAAGAAAAGGGAATAATCAGACTTTAGAGTCTGGACAATATACTTTGCAATAATTAGAAAAACCAAAGGCCATTGTGCTCCACCAGCTCAGGATTATGCAGTTTAAATACCAAGTAGAAGTTCAGCTCAGGTCTAAATATCCATCTTATTTTATTTATCTATCTATGGGTCTTTATTTTTGTCCTCATTTTGGCCTAATCCATGTACTAAGTGACTCAAACAGTTGACAAATTTCATGTCTCAGATTAAGCCAAGGCTATGCAAAGGTCTTGATTCCTAAGCAATCTTCCCAGTCACTTAGGCTGCATGACCCATCATAGCTGACCAGATAAAGATGATATATTGAAGACTTATCAGTATTCTATTGGTGAATCACATCATGAACAATTATACCTGTTCTATAGAAATCATATAATCATATAAACTAGCCTGTTTCTCCAGTTGCCTATGCCTTTGTCCAACATGAATATTGTAGCTATCCTGGCAGAAATGGAGGTCATTCATGGGTTACACAACATGGACTTCAGTCCAGGAAGGCTTATCGGACTACAATCACTGCTGAGTGTGCAATATACCAAAGACAGAAGTGAACGATGACTTCCTACTATGTCATCATTTCCCAAAGGCATCTTTTAGTTTCCTAGTGATCTATTTATCTTATTGAAGTACCTGTAGTAATGAAAAAGTCAGCATAAGTTAACTGTGGAATAAGCATTCCATTTGGGTATGGGTTCATTTTTTCTGTCTGTAAGAATTCTACCATACCCACTATCTGTGTCCTCTTAACCCTCATGATGTTTCCCATGAAATTCCTCTGATGAGGGATCTTAATTGGTAGATAATGAGGTGTAATAGGCTAATATAGCTAAATTCTTGTGGATTATCCACATCATTCAACTCAGTGGTGGTGATTCCAGTTTGTCACTTAATTTCATTTCCTTTTGTCGTTTCTAGTTGTGTTCTTGGCAGTACCACTTCATTTTCATACATTCCAGCTGGTTATTATAGTTTCTAGTTTGTCCTTCTTTCTCTAGTTCATATCCATCTTTCCTCCCCAATTGACAGTCCTAATGACTTTGTGTCAAATAATAGATGCAGAAACAACATCTGTACAATAAAAGTGAAACATACAAAAATGCAGCATCAATTTCCCAAAACAAAACACTTCTTTAGTGTCACATACAGTGGTTCTGTTTCTTTAGCCAAACTCTGACTGATATATACAAGCTATATAATTTGTCTAAGCATTTCTCAGTATTGCTGATGAACTGGTTAATCTGATTCAAAGTTTGTCTTTTCACTTTGTTTTCTTATATTTAGAAGGAAAAATTAGTCACTTCTGCTTGTGGCAACATTCTTTCATCTTTATCCCTGTAATGTGCCACTTCTGAGTATAATTTAGCATTTTGAGTTCTAAGTAAAATGGCAATGCAACTGAAATTGAAGGTAAAACTAACTCGTGGGGTGTGCTTTTGGTCTAAGCCTTTATATGTGTCAGGTAATTTCATGATTCTGTCTTCACATAATTTGCTGCCTCTCTATGTCTGTGTGGGTTTGGCATGAACTTCTTTTATTATAAAGACTAGCAAGATGACTACCGAAATGAGCACACTGGACTCTGTTTAAACTTAATTATATGAAATTATGGGTTACAAAATATGTAATTTATTGAATGTAAAAATTCATTTGGCTAAAGCCTTTCTGTGTGGGTTCTGTGTTCCTCCTGGGCTCAGCCCAATCATCCCTTGGAGGCTATAATCAGCTGAAGCAGCCACAGAAATTGCACAGATCATTTGGTCAGATGCTTTCTTCTAACACCATTCTTATTGGTGTTTTCATTTAAAAAATTAAAAAGAAAAGCTCATATTTTCAAGGGATATTCAAGGCATTATTCTCTCTTTCCTGCCAGAATGTAAAAGAATCTCAGGGGATCTTTGAGATCTCTACTCTGAAAGTATAGAACTACGAGACTACCTGACCATCAAGGGTTCATCCAACTTTACACTCCATGCAAGCACAGACATAACTGGGATCAGTATTTTGTCAGGCAATTTATTTTATCTAGTACCTAAGAAATGTTTTGGGGACAGGAGCAAACAATGTTAAGCACCTCTATGAAGCATGAGCAGCCTTCAGAAAAATGAAATAGACCCTCTCGATTGTCTCTCCATGATCATAGTCCATCTTCATATCCGGGTGTTAGCTTGGGCAGGCCAATTGTAGTAGATCAAATAATAGATTTCCTTCCCAAAGATGTGACTACATCTTCACTCCCAGAACTTGCAAATATTGGTGTTATATGGCAAATGGGAATGAAGGTTGTAGAAGGAATTCAGTTTACTACTCAATAGGTGAGATTGTTCCAGATCAACCCAATGGACATATGCATGTCCTTAAAGGTGGATGAAGGCAGAGAGACTAGTGACATGGCAGCCCAAAAAAGACTTGATTGACTGTTGCTGGCTCTGAAAGTGACAGCAAAGGCCACAAGCCAAGAAATGACAAGAAAACAGATTCTTCCCTACAGCTTGAAAGGACAACATAGCCTAGAGAAACACATTGGACATCTGACATCCCACACTGTAGAAATAATAAATGTTTGATACTTTAAGGAGATGTTTTGTGGTATTTTGTTATGGCAGCAATGGAAAGCAAATACACAGGAAAACAATGCATGCTTCAACATTCAACTATTTATATCTTGACCACTTAAGCATTTGGGGTAGGGCATCTGTTTTCTAACTTTTTCCTCTTGCTTTCTCTATTTTGTTTAAATTCTGACTTTCAGAAGGCCTTTTGTTTTATTCAAACCATTTAGACACATGTTTGTGAGTCTGCCTATGAGTTATTTTCTTATACTCCCAGCTCGCCTTTATCTCCCTTCATCTGATCCATTCTGGTCCTTTATAAGCCCTTTTCCAGACCAATGACCACTGAGACTTGTCCATGTCTCGTTCCTATGCTAATATCCAATTCAAAACTCAAGTTATGTCCTGCTATTTCCTCAGTGCAGCTTGCCGAATAAATATTAGAAAAGCAAGTTGATAAATCTTGTTCTCCTGAGTCCCTTTCTATCAACCATCTGAGAGATGCTTCTCACCGAGGAAGAAGGGAGTGAGAAATGTGTTTGTGGTGCTGAAGCATGGCATTAGAACATAAAAGTTGCTTCATTTATATTTCCTAGTGTGTACCAATTACCAGAAAGAGATCATTTGCTTGATTTGAGGATTATCATTTCACCTTGGTTCCCTTTTCAACCCCCATGAAGCTGGAAGGTTCCTCTTATTTCAGAAACTTCAAAACATCAGCTTTATTACCCCTTAAAGTTATTTCTTCATCACCTTCATATATTTGTGTATTAATTCACTAAGCAAAACTCAGTGATCACTTGCTCCATGTCTGAAATTTTTGTGGTTATGGGAATGAAAATAATCTATGAATATTTCTTTTTCCAGGGGATGGGAGATAAGCATTGAGGGACAGTGCTCTAAGCAGAGGTAATCACAATTGAAAGCCACAGTGTCTTAAAATACATTTGTAGACTAAAGAACTTAAGCACAACTCTAATGTGAATGAAGCATAAACAAATGAGTAAAAAAGGATGACAAGAGATAAAGATAGAGTAGCAGGAAAGAGGCGTCATTGAAAGCCAAGCTAAGATGCCTGTTTTTCATTGTATGTGAAAGGAGAAGCTAGTAAATAGCATCAAGGAAAAGAGAAACATGGTTAAAATTGTAAAAGTGGTTAATCCGGCTATAATATGGAAAGTAAATCAGGGGAAGGTCCATTGTCAAATTATTATCATGATACAGGCATTTTATAAAGTTCAAAAGTGCAAGACTGACAATAAGAGCAGTGATGGAAAAAAACAGACATGCTGCAGAAATTCCGGAAACTGGTGATTAGCTGTAGAGGCATTAGTCAAAGAGGGTTGTGTCAAGTAAAATCGAAGAGAAATCTAGCTGAAGCAGCTGACGTTATGAAATCTTTTACAAACACCTCCTGGGTACTTAAACCATAGCAATACAACTCCAATGATAAGACAGTGGAAATTTGGATCTAGAAGTTAGGAATGATATCTGAGCTGCTTATCATATTGAATATGCAATCATTGACATGAGTCCTTGTTAAAACCGTGGTAGGTAATGATATGCCACAAGAAAAGCCAGTCCAGAGAGAGCATTGGGCCAAGGATGGATTCCTGGGGGGAATCAATGTTCAAGGAACAGGAAGTAGAGTTGAAATTATCAGACTTCAGTTTCCCCAGCCTCATAAGATACAACTGGTGAATAAGACTGGAAAGGAGCGGCTAGAAAAAAAAAGGAGGAGAAGATCCCAAATCTAAAATTGTCTAAGTCAAGGAAATGGAACAATTTTAAACAAAAAATAACTTAAAATGAATTTCAACAATAGAAGGCAGATCCAATAAGTTGAAAGAAGACAATTATTTATTGCATTTGTCACCTTGGAGATAATTGTACAGTTCAGTGCAAAGCCTTTCTGGGAAGAGGTGCAATGGGAAAAGAAAGTGGAGAAAAGAAGCAGAGAGTATGCTTTTAAGAAGACTTAAAAAGCAGCTGGGTGTGGTGGTCCAGACATTTTATCCCAGCACTCAAGAAGCGGAGGCAGGAAGGTCTCTGTAAGTTTAACGCCCATCTGGTCTACATAGCAAGTTTCAAACCACACATGGCTAAGTAATAGTGAGATTTGTCTCTGAAAAAAGTACTCATCCCTGAAATCATATCCATACAAGTTTAACATTATATAAACTGTGTAGAATTCTATCTGTATATTTATGAATCTATATACATAAAACAATTAAAAAGGGACCAGAAGCCATGGATTTGAGAGAGAGCAAAGGGGAGGGGATGTGTGAGAGGGGTTGGAGAGGGAAAGGAAAGGAGAAAAAGATATAATTATATTTTAATTTCAAAAATGTTATAAAAGATATTTATAAAAGTGAAAAATAGTAATTAAACATGATTTTTTAAAAGAAGACTTAAAAAGCATAGGGGAAGATAACTTGAATATTGCAAGGGTATCCTCATTCAAGGATTTTTTGCTTGTTTTCCAAGGAAAATATTTGAATATTCACATATAGGTATATAAGCAAAGAGAAATATGAGGCTAGAGAGGATGACAGACAGACATGAGATAGTGTGGGAACAGAATGAAGAGACTAAAGAGTTGCTATTTGATTTCAGAAAAGTAGCTGATTCTAGGAGGAACCACAAATCGGGGTAAGGAAACATTCTTTTTTAAGATTTATTTTATTTTTGATTATATGGATGTTTGTCTGTGTCTGAGTGAAGGTGAACCTAGAAGCTAGAGACATCACATTCTCCTGGAGCTAGACTCATATGTTGTTGTGAACTGATGGACACAGGTACTGGAAACCAAACTCCACCACTCCTTCACCAGAAATATTCTTGATTAGATGGATACATTTTTCCATATTTTTCCACAGAAAATGGAAAGAGACAGAAAGACTGAGGA
>LZPO01066262.1:32786-55100 GCA_001675575.1 Neotoma lepida
GCAAGAGGCTACAGAAACTCATATCTGATAGCTCAGTCCACAATAAAACAATGCTACATCTGCTTGGAGCTGGGATAGTGGGTTGTATAACAAGAAGAGAAAATTTTGGGTGGAATTAGTGAAAGAAATGACAATGTTTTTCGATGAATATTAAAAATCCACCTGAGGCTAGAATATCTCCTAAGGAAACACTGGACAATAAGTTGAGGAATTTGTTGAAGATGGTATTTGGTCTGGAGTCCATGCAGCACACTGAGTGCTGGAGCCACTCACTGAGCTAAGTGCTGTACTTCCCCAGTTTTTTCAATGCCTGTGGAGACATTTGGAGAAAGAGAAAACAAGGGACTAAAGGTTCAAAGGTTCTAGTCCTGAGACCTTGGGTAAGTCCTTTCCCTTCTGTGGGTCTTAGTTTCTTAGTTCCATTATGAGAAGTTTAGATAATTGATAAAAATACTTTCCATCTCTAGCACATTATGACCTTGAATATATGATGTTGTCTGGAATCAAAGTCAAGGAAGCATGACAAGCATGAAAGAGTATGTGTGAGATGTCCTAAAGCACAAATTTATCCTTTATTCAGCAGCAAAGGCCAACTTTTCCTTTTCTCTGCAGATGCAGAGTGTCTGTGCTGCCCCTGGGCCTCCTGATCCTGTGCCTTCACAGGCACTAAATTCATCCCTAAAGTTAACTTCACAAGGATAACACTGTCAACATCTAGGGTATGAAAACAGAATGTTTTTCAGGCCTTCTGGCCTCCATGGAATTTATGAAGGCATTTCAAATTTAACTTGACTTGAAATTCTAAGCCAAGTGGATAAGGATTATCTCTGAGGTCATATATCTTTTAAATCACATAAGCCCTCTGACAGATTTGAAATATAAAATGTATCTTCCCCAAATGTTTGAAAGACTAGACATTTTCCTTCAACTCTGAAGTGCTAAGGAAAACTTCTGGAAGCACGTGTATTATTAAAGCAAGTTTCATGACATTGACTGGATTTTAGTATTAAGTGTACTGGTTCCTGATTGGATCTGTTCTTCATCCTTCCACATAGGGTAGTACTCTGTAATCCACCTCAGTCAATACTCACATCTGCACCAGAACACACCTCTGTCTGCTCTACACATTCATTAACTTACTTAATCAAACAACATGCAGAATGTCAGCCTACCTACTATATGTTAGATATTGGAATAGACACTGAACCCACTTCAGTGAAAAAGATATTATCTTCAAAGCAGTATACTGGGTAGTAGTAAGTGCAAGCATGGTTATATTCCTTTAATACTAGAGGGGATATCAGTCAATATTAATATTAATAATGGTATATACTTAAGAATCAGACCAAGGGACTGGAGATTTAGCTAGCAAGAACAGGGCCCTGTATTCAGTCCTCAGATGCAAGGGGGAAAAAACAGGAACCAGATCAATCTACGTTTGATTCCCAGCTCAGCTGTTTTAGCCATGTGATCATATGCAAGTTATTTTTCTTCATTTAGTCAGAAAGTTCTCCATATACTAAAATTTAATATTGACTTAATATTTAATGTTTTAGAGACTTTTAATGAGGATTAGAGGTTAGCATGTAACAGCACTAATAAATGGTAGCTACTGCAATTCTTATTAATAATAATAATGCTGACAATAATTTAAAAATCATGGATGCTTCTTTGAGACATGACTGAGGGAAGACTTCCTTTCATTTGAGTAATAACCTGAAGAATAAGTAAGGTTTTCCACAGAGATATGCAGAGGAAAGCATTGGCAGGGGCAGTTTGAACAAAAAAGCAGAAATGTACAGAAAACTTTAGCACGTGTCAGGAAGAGTTAATAATTTTGTTGTGGAAGAATTGGAGAGGAATATGAAAACCTGAATCTGAAAGGTTGCTTTCCAATCTGAGGTCATTTGAAACAGCATTAGGTATGTAGCAGCAATTAGTGAAAAATGACAACGAATTTTAAAGAGATCAAGAGGGGTTGTAGGGAGGAACTGGAAAAGAGGAGGATGTAATTATATTATAATCTCAAAAATTAGAGTAATAAATAATAGATACTGGTGAGAATGTGCAGAAAGGCCACTATTATACACTGTGCTGGGAATATAAACAAATGTAGCCACTATGGAGAACAGTAGAGGTTCCTCAAATAACTAAAAATGGAACTGCCATAGGATTTACTTATGTATAAACCCACAGAAAATGAAGACAGTGTATCAAAAAGACACCTGTGCCTGTGCTTATTGTAGCAATATTCATGATAGCTAAGATATGGAACCAGACTATGTGCACAACATCAGAGGAGTAAATAATGAAAATGTGCTATGTATATATAATGGCATTTTATCAGTCATAAAAAAGAATAAATGTGTCATCTGAAGAGAAAGTGAAATAATCCAGACACGCACACAAATGATGCACTGTGTTCTCTCTCATATACACAAACTAAAAATGTCAACCTGAAAGTAGCATGTAATGACTCATGATTAGGAAGAGCTCAGGAAGGGAAGAAGTGGGGTGGTTGTAAGCAAAAAAAATGTGTGAAGTATATATACACAGAAATAACACACAAATCCCATTAATAAGTACAATAAATATGTTTCAACAAATTAGTAAATAAGGCTATTAGGACTTATTTAATTGTATCCCACATACTCAAAATTTTAAGTATAAACATGGAAAAACTTAAAAGAAACTCACATACAATTTCTGGGAATAAAAATGGCAATATTTGGGACAAAAGTATACTGGGTGAGATTAACAACAGAATAAATAGTAAATTCAAACACATGGCAGGAGAACTAGGCAAAATGAAACATACAGGATTTCAAAATGAAAAGATGTATTAATGAGTGTATGCATCTCAGAAGCCTGATATATAGATAATATGACTCCCAGAAGAGGAGGAAACAGAAAAAAAATAATGATAACTAATGAAAATTATGCAAAAGAATGAGGTTGAGCCTTATCTTACATCAAATACAAAAATCAATTCCCAATGAATTAAAGAATGAAATAGTTAACTTGAATACACGAAACTTCTAGAAAATCTAGAGGGAAAACTGTTGGCATTGATTTTCACACACAAAAGAAAAATGAGCAAGTAGGATTAAGTAAAGCTGCAAGTCTTCTTCACTAAAGAGTACATAATCAACAAAATTAAAAAAAAAACTACTGAATAGAAGAAACAAATTCCAAACAATATATCTAGTGATGAGTTAATACACAAAATTTGTAAGGAACTCAATATCCAAAAAATAACCAAATAATCTTATGAACAAATGAGCAAATTACCTGAACAGATATTCCCCTAAAGAAGACATACAAGCAGCCGACAGGTATATGACAAAAATGCTGAATACCATTAATGTGCTGGTTAGTTTTTATGTCAACTTGACACAAGCTGGGGTCATCTGGGAAGGAGGAAGCTTAGTTGAGGAAATGTCTCCATAGGATTGGCCTGTAGGCAAGTCCATGGAGTGTTTTCTTGATTGATAATTGATGTAAGAGAACTCAGCCCATTTCAAGTAGAGCTATCCCTGGGTTTGTTGTCGTGAGTGCTATAAGAAAACAGTCTGAGAAATCCATCAGGAGCAGGCTAGTGAGCAGCACTCCTCCATGGCCTCTGCACCAGTTCCTGCCTCCAGGTTCCTTCCTTGAGTTTGTGTCCTGACTTCCCTGGATGATGTACTATAAGCTCTAAGATGAAATAAAACCTTTCCTCTCCAAGTTGTTTATAGTCATGGTGTTTTATTACAGCAACAGAAACCCTAGCTATGACTGAAATAGGTACCAAGAATGGACTACTTCTGTGGCAGACCTGACTGTGTGCTTTGGCGAGGACTGTGATGACATTTGAACTTTGGGCTGGAAAAGCCATTGAATTCTCAGAGTTCAGTGGGGTTTTCTGCCAGAGCTTGGAAGATAAGCATGTTGAGAGCAGGGTGGATTGTGGAGGCTGGCTTGTGAAATTTCAGAGAGAAGTTTTGAAAGTCCCTTAAAGACTCTTTTTTGCGGGGGAGGGGCATTGATATTTTAAATTAAGAAGCCAAAAAGAGAAAACTTCTTTACTGGGACAATCAATATTAGTCTTATGGCTAAAAAAATCAGCTGTGATTAAGAAGAGACTAGAATCATTGAGGCAACATCTTTTGGGAAGTATTCCTCGAGGTCAGCACATAGAAGCTGTAGTCTAGAGGGGGTCAAGGCTGTACTGTGTCCTGGCAGCTGAACTTGGTGATGTGTAAGAGTCTCCCAGATTGATACTGGTTTTGAAAGCATGAAGGGGTCATGGAGAGCAGCTCCATCCCTATTGACTAACTTTCATAGTGCTGGAAGGTTCTATGTATGCAACCAGAGGAGAAAAGTATTCATCAATTTCATCCATTTGTAAACCAAGTGAGCTACAATAATGACAACCCTGACAATTATTTTACAAATGTCATGGGAATAACACACTACTTTGTGATTGGATATAAGGCCTGGTCCGTGAGATGGAATCCATCCATGGCACTATTAAAGAAGCCAAGGACCTGAGGATAGATGGGCCATGGGCCCAATCTACTACTATTATTCTGCTAAATAGACATAGTATTAAAATGACTCCTAATGACTTGTTGCTATACTTGTATATCAGTTCTCATAAGCTCTCATCAGAGAAGCTTCTTCCTGTGGCAGATAATAATTACTCTCTGAGACCCTCAACTTGTCAATGTGCAGAGAGTAAGAGACTGTGGACTGTTCAATCCTAACTAGGGTGTACGTATCACACACCTCCCCTCAAGACTTAGGGAGAAGAGGGGGCAGAAATATTCTAAGTGCCATATGTGGTGGATAACTTCAAGGAAACACATTTTTTTTCTGGACACAATAGAGAAGTTCCATATAAGAACAATTGTGACAGTGTGCCCAAGATCTCTGCAAGCTCAATCCAGAAACAATCCCAGCATAAAGGGAGGGAAGTGGATGTGAAATCCCACAATCAGCTGACTAGCTGAGGAGCTATTAACCTTTTTTAGCTTCTAAAAGAGGGAAAGTCAGTTTTCTTTAATGCTGTGATGCTTTCTTGGTCAGTTGCACTCCAGGGTAGGCTCCACTCTCCAGACTAGATGGCAATACAAACTTAACTCAATGACTTTGAATAAAAGCTCAAGGTTTAGTTGGTAGAAAGTGAGAGTAGATAAAGGGAGAGTTGGGAGATGACCATGATCAAAATAAATTGTAGGAAATTCTCAAAGACTTAGTAAAATTATTTAAAAGTAACAAAGACAATAATTGAACAGGATATAGATAAAGGGAAACTCTTGTACACTGTGGTAAATGTAAATTGCTACAACCACTAGAGAGAGCAGTATGGAGGATCCTCAAAAACTTAAAATACAGCTAACATTTAATCCATATTCTTACTTCTAAATGTTTTCCCCAAACAATTGAATTCAGGATCTTACAAAAATACTATAATCCTCTACTCATTGCAGCATTGGTCACAGTAACCAAGCAATGGAAACTACCAAATGCCCATCAATGGACAGGAAGAAACTCTAAATGATAATGATTTGAATGATAATGATTTGTCTATGGCCTTGATAATGGTCAAGCTTTCATGAGTGTTTAAATATTGCCAAATTCATCAAGTTATTTAAATAAATATAACTTTTCACATGTAAATCACACATCAATAATGTGTTTAATGATTCTTATGGGAAGTCTATATGGAGAAACTGAAAATGTGTGTGATAAAATGTGAAGCAAACATAGTAATAAGAAACAGTCACATCCATACTCAGGCTTTAAAAATCTGTAAAAAATGTTTCTTCATATTTATTGGAAGACAATGTACAAAATGAAACCGGGTCTGTGAAAAGGGAAGGATAAATAACATTTTCCCCTTGCTCAAGATATTTAGTGTTGATGCTATTACTGTGTTTTATAAGGAAGAATAACTGTTTCTTTAAAAAGATTAAACAGCAAAATCATTTAAAAAGGTTTGGTGACCCTCGTACTTCAACACATGGTTCAACACATGGTTCATATGGACCCCTGTTGTAACACAGGAAACAGACATCAACACAGAACCCAGATGCAGCAGAACCACGAACATAGACATGGCCAGCATCAGCAGCTTGGGCCCAGATGTCACCATGGCCCTGGGCAGCAAGAGCAGGCCTCCCAGATCGGTAAGGGCCTAGCAGCAGCGTGGTCCCTGGACTCCAACATGTCCCCAAGGGGTGGCCCAGACCCCAGGCACTCACACAGCCTTTGATGGTTAACAAGAGCCACAGACATCAATACAGACCATGGCTGTGGTAGTGCCACAGACCCAGACATGTCCCTTGGCCACAGCTCAGGCCGGATGTCACCATGGCTCTGGGTGGCAAGCGCAGGCCATCCTGATTTGTATGGTCCTAGTGTCAGCATAACCCTTGGGCACCAACATGGCCTCAGGTGTTGGCCCAGGCACCAGGCATCTGGGCAGCCTTTGGTGGTAATAGGAGGCAGGGACATTGACCCAGACCCTGGCTATAATAGGACCACAGACCCAGACATGGCCCTCAGCAGCAGCCTGGGCCTAGACAACACCATGGCCCAAGTGGCAGTAGTATGAGGGCCGAACTGAACTGGCCCTGCCCCTTACTGGCTCAGAGAGAGCAGCCCCACTCACCAGAGAGCTGACCTCACCCCTCAAGGTTTGGATAGCAAACCTGATGATCTCAGGGTGTGAGAGCTGGCCCCAGCACTTTTGAAAGCTGGCCCCATCCCTCACCAAGGGTATGGGAGAACTGGCTCCACCCCTCACTTGAGGGACATGGTCCCAGAAGCCTAGACTAACTCAGCTACCACCCAGGCACACATCCAAGGCTTTTGAATTGGCACTCCCCCATATCTACCACATCTATTGCCTGCTAGAGCATGTGAAGAGACTGGTCCCGAAGAACCATAGACACAGGGTCTCTGGGGCAACAGTAGGATATCTGAGAGGAGTTTTGGTGAGGGTCTAGTATTGTTGGTATACCAGAAACCAGAGGCCTTGAACCTGACCAACAACACATTACACAATGAACATTTGCAAGGAAAGCTGTTTGGACAACAGAGAATACTGCACAATACACAGCATCTCCCAATGCCACCAAGATGAAAGAGGAGGTGATGGAGAGGTGGGAAAGATGGAGGAGCAAAGTGGTATGTTTTGGTTTGCTTTTTTTGTTGTTTTTTCTTTGTTTTCTTTTTAATTAATATTATTTTTATTTTTATTTTTACTTTATTTTTATTATTTCTTTTTAAGTTTTCCTTTGGGGGGGGAATGCTACAAGAGTGAAGGATGGATACAGAGGGACTGGAAAATGGGTGAGACTGGGGTGCATGATGTGAAATTCCTAAAGAATCAATGAAAATTATGCTTAAAAAAAGATTTGGTGGCTTGAGGGAATTCTACTGAAATCTTTCTGCTTAAGCTATTTTAATGAACAATAATCTGTTTCTAAAGCATCTGGATATGCTAGATAGCCACAGGGCTAGAGAAGAACTATATCTGTACCTCTGTGTTTCTATGCATGTGTACATGTGTTATGTGTGTACATGTTTGTTTGCATATATGTGTAGATACGTGTGTAAGTATGTGCGTGTGTGTGTGTGTGTGTGTATTTGGGTTTTAGTTAATTTAAGATGTAGTCAAGTTGACAACCTAAAATAGCCATCACACCCCTGGAATTATCCTTCATATTTTGCTAGAGCAGAAGTCATTTGGTATTAATTATTATCATTCAAAATTGAGTACAAAATAAAATATAGCCGGGCGGTGGTGGCGCACGCCTTTAATCCCAGCACTCGGGAAGCAGAGGCAGGTGGATCTCTGTGAGTTCAAGGCCAGCCTTGTCTACCTAGTGAGTTCCAGGAAAGGCGCCAAAGCTACACAGAGAAACCCTGTCTCGAAAAATCAAAAAAAACAAAAACAAAAAATATAGACTTAGAGTTTGTTTGTTCCATATTTGTCTGGCGAGCCTAGATTTCGAGTGTTTCAGCCAGGCTACCATTCCATCTAAATGTGAACAGCTCCTCAGCTGGTGGGGAAACCCATTGAGAACTTGCTGATGTTTCGTCATAAAAACAAAGCACAAAATTGTTTTAAGAGAAAGAACTCCTTTTTGAAAGCTTCAGTCGTGATGCCATTTTTCCAACCCTAAATACACACACACACATATTCTGTTCCTCTAGAGAACCTTGACTAATACAAAGGACTACCTGGGTTTCATATAATAATGAATGGTCAAGGAGGCCTTATGTTTGTAGTCACCTGGTGAATTCATACCTCACAGTCCATACCCTTACCCGGAGGTTGACTGTCTGGAAAAAACATAATCAATGGTTGGATTTATTTTGTATCTCTAATTAAGACAGTGTATTTCCCCAAACCATTTGATTTTTCATCAGAGAACAAGCTTTCTTTTTTCCCCCTCTCTCAGGGGACAAATAACCAAACAATATTGTTTGAAGAAGTACTTTGATAAAATACATAGTTGCAAGGCAATTGTACTTACATTGTATCTTCAGAAGAAAGGAGACAAGTGGAGTTGGGAATGAAACAAATACTGTAGAATCTTAGGTTTTTGTCTGTTTGTTTTTTGTTTTGTTTTGTTTTGTTTTTCATACCAGGAATTGGCAACCAAATTTACAAAACCCATAGACTCACAGGACTCAGACTTAAGACAGAATGTATATCTCCTTTAATTAAATATTTTGAAACTTCCGTGACAAAATAATCGTTCTTCAACTGGAATGTTTTCTGTCTAAACTATTTATCCCACCTACTGCCCACTGCCAAACAATGAAAACAACAGGCTTTGATTGAAGTTGGAGGCTCAGACCACAGCTATCTTCACAGGCTCTTATCCAGTCAAACTTCATCATCTCTTCTATTTACTCAACAAAGGGATAAACAAAGCACAGCTTATGTTCATGTAGAGAAACTGAGTCCCAGAGAGGAGCCCTGGTGAGTCTCTGCTAGTCTGTGGGTGACAGAGCTGTGGCTTGAAACCAGGTATTTTTTCCCAGAGCATTTCTGCTATGCCATATTGTTGGAAAGTATACAATTTTTCAGGTAGTAATCATTAATTTATAGCCCCTTATATTCATTTTATTCAGGGATGGCTGCTGGGTTAGTGTTTTCATCTTACTTCTCTTGCTCATCTCTAATTGAGCTGCTTAACTTGTCTGGGTAGGATTCGGGGATTGGAACATCCAAATGACTTTAGGGAATCACATATGCTAGTTGAAAAGCATGCCTGAGCAGTGAAGGATTTATCACTGTTAGGCTGGTACTTAATTTGATGAAAAAGTCTACTAGGATGGTGTCTGGCATATAGTGGATGTTAAATAAACATTAGCGCCCTTCCTTTCTCCTCTTCCTTCGACATATGATCAATGGGAAGCCATTTTCCCAGGTGTCACCATAAGCAAAGCAATAGCAAAGCAATCAGATTCTGATTGTGTAGATGAACACCTTCACTGAGTCCTTCAAGGACCCAGAAGGTCTGGAACACTCTGCTTACAGAAATACAGGCAAAAAGTCTCACATTGTTTCACTCTCCATCTGGCATCTAAGCTGCTTCTCTTGCTGCAGTCATTCTGTCTGCCAGGAGTACTTCAGATCGCAAAGTGAAAAAACAGAGAGCTACTCTTTCCTAAGTGCATCACTGTGCTAAGAAAATTAATCAATTAATCAATGACAATCTTAGAGCAGCAGGGAACTCACAGAATGGCAGCAGTTAACAAGGGGCTGCTGGGGATAGAGAAGCAGAACACAATCAAAAACAAAATAAAGCAAAATAAGATTGAATTAAAAAAAACGAAAATACCCAGCAATTGTCAACAGGGTCTTGAAATGAAGGGAGTATTATTTGAAGTCTAATGGAGAAAAAGATTTCAGAGATAGCTTTAGTTCCTTTAAATCTAACAAATAGAAAATGTCCTCATTAAATTGTAGAGTTATGTGGCCACATAGACACGGTTTAGTTTAGTAAGTCCACATGTAGAAAAAGGAAATCAGAGTACATGGCTCAGGGGTTGGTTCTACCATTTAGATCTTTTCTGTTAGTAAATCCCTTCCCTTTCCTAGACCTCAGCTTACCCATCTAATGACAAGGAAAAGACTTGATGTTCTTATTTTAATTCTTTGAGAATTTCATGCAGTATGTTTTTATCATATTATTTCCCATTCCCCCACCTCCTCCCAAATCCTACCCAAACACCCAGTGAAGTTCAGGTTTTTCCTCTCTCTTAAAAAGGGGGAAAAATCACTTAAAACTCTGGAGTCAGCTTTGTGTTGGCCAACTGCTCCTAAGCATGTGTCCTGCCCTGGAGTGTGGTTGATATGCCCAGTGTTCCTCCACTGAAGAAAATGGTTTTCCTTCTCCTAGCAGACAGCATTTGCCAACAGCTTCTTGATTAGAGGTGGGACTCTGAGCCCACTGCTCCTCTGTGCTGGGATTTTCTACAGCTTGAGTTTACACAGGTTTTATGTATGTTGATGTATGCTGTCACAGTCTCTGTGAGTTCATATGTGCATCTGCCCTGTTATGTCTGGAAGATGTTCTTTCCTTGAAGCAACCCACCACCTCTGGTTCTTACACTCCTTCTGCCCCCTCTTCTGCATAAATCCCTGAGTCTTAAGCAGAGGGGTGTGATAAAGCCCATTCAAGGCTAAGTACTCCAAAGTCTCTCACTCTCTGAACCGATATTGTCCAGTTCTGGACATCTGTGTTAATTACCATCTACTGCAAGAAGCATCTCTACTGACACTTGAATGATGCACTGATCTGTGGATATTGCAATAAGTCATTAGGAGTCACTTCATTGCTATTTTCATTTAATAGAATAATAGCAGTGCCTTTTCCTCTGGGCCCATGACCTATCTAGTCTCAGGATCTTGGCCTCATAAACAATATTAGATATGAGTTCCTTTTCATGAAATGGGCCTTAAATTCAAGTAAACCTGGCTGGCTCCTTCCCTAGCATTTGTACCTACTGGGCATGTCTTGCAGGCAAGTTGTTATTATAGCCTTCAGGATTTGCAGCCTAGTGATGTTGATTACTTTTCTCGTTCCATACTGTATGTAACACTTTCTAGAACTATGAATGCTAGCCAGTAGGGGTGAGGTTTCAGTGGAGTACCAGCTTGATTTCTTCATGTTCTATGCCATAAGTATGCAGTGAGAATTGACATTCTTAGATAGCTCATTTTGGTTGTAATATTTCCAAATCCTGGGAGCGCTTCAGAGAAGTTTTATTATACAATTTACTTTGGCATGTCACGTGTACCCTAGGGAAGGTGGGTCACTTGAATTCTAAGTACCATGCTCAATTTTCTTGATGATGTTATGGAATATTCATCCATTTGACGTCAAAATGCCTCATACAGCAAATGGGTTAATGGCTATCTAAATGGGTTTGTTTTGAGCCTTACTTACTTCTTGTTTTTCATCCTCAGACCTCAGCCACTATCTCAAGGGAAAGTGCTTCCAACATTTTCCAATTCCACAGCTAATAGACCTCACTGCCAGGAAGCTTTGTGTGGTGCTTATCGTAAATTTTCTCTCCTGCAATTTCATCCATTTTCCCCTTCCCACAGCATCAACCCTTTCCCTCCTAACATCAACAGAAGAATGGATTGTTTTTCTTTTTGAACACTGCCATTTAGTAGACCAGGGAAGTATAGGAGGAAATGTTGGCTTTGTATGAAATATATTTTGTGAGATTAGACAGGTAGCAAAGGGTCAGGGCAAGTCATAAAGCATTCTCTGAGTTCCCCTTACACTGAAAATGCACTGTTTGCGGTATAGCCACCATAAATGTGAATAAAGGTACATGGTTCCAAGAGCAAGACAAAAAACAACCACTTGCTTGTGGTTTAGGTATATGTGTGGAGGCATGTTTAAGCAAATGTCTCTAGGGGCACCATATGGAAAAGGTGTCCCTGAAACTTTTGGTTTTGTTTCCCATGATGTTTACACAGGATATGCAGAGGTTCAGTTTGAAGAAAAATGAGGAAATAAAGTCTAGAATAATATTTCATCTGGAGAAACTCAGAGTTGGACACTTCCTTGTTTGTTTGCCAGAAAATTGGAGAAATAAAATGGTGTGTACAGGATGAAAGATTTCCTGAGCTCCCTTTGGAAGGGAGCTTATAACAGAGCAATATTCTCACCACTCAGATCAGGCCAGAATGAGCATGAAGGAAGTGCATAGAGTATAATAATAAGAAAAACTATTTCACCAGTCACTTATTTCATCTGCACATTCATTCATCCATCCATTCATTCCATGGCTATAGCATTCATTCATTTACAATACAACAAGAGCTTGAGGGAATATCGACTGCTCTGAGCATAATGCCATGCAATAGGCAAAATAAGAATGTTCATGAAAGGTATAGCCTAATGAAGCAAATCTATTTTAATTTGAAAGTCAAATGAGTAATTATTAAATTATAATTGTAATGTATGCTCTAAGTTCAGGATGTTACTAGATATTACAATAGGATGATTTGACATAGGCCAGCCAAGGCATGGAAATTTTCCCTCAAGGAGTGACATTTGGAGTTGGATCTGAAAGACAAATAGAAATTAGCCAATTTAAGAGAAAGAAACTTACGTGAAAATCTTGAAGTTGTGGATTGCCTGTGGCTGGAAGGTAGGTAGACAATAGAGACTGCTAAAGAGTAGGAGGGTTCTTTATGAGATGATGAAAAACTCTGAAATTAGATTGTGGTGATGCTGTACAACTCTGAAAACATAGTAGTAGACTTTATTGTGCCTCAGTGGAGCTGTTCAAAAAGACCAACATTACCTAAGTACAGAACCAGAAGGCCTGAATGATTTTGTAGTGACTTCATGGGGACATAACCCAGGAAGGAGTATTTAATATTAGGGACTTACCTCTTCAAGATTATTCTGGAATTCTGCTATACAATAGCAGATTTTAGGGCTTGTCACAAAGATGACAAGTATTTGAGATAATGTATATGTTCAGTTTCTCATTCATAATAACTTCAGTAGACTCTTATTGAAGCATCATGTTGTATATCTTAAACATACACAACTTTGAATTATTAAAAATAAAAAAGAATAACATTCAGTCAAGATAAAGGTCATAAAAGAATCTGTTGGATAAGTCTTGTAACTTTTCTAGGTGGATTTTCTTTTTTATAGACATAATTTTAGCATTTATTAGAGTTGAAAATAAATTTTCATCCTGATGAAATTGTTGTGAAAGAATTAAATTTTGGGTGAATAAATATTTGAAAATCTCTCTCAAATAAGAAGTTAAAAAAAAAAGAAAAAGAACAGAAAAAGTAGAGCCACTAGGAAGTGTAAATTGGGAAATCAGTGAATTGATTTGCTTTAGGAAAATGCCTTTGTTTGTGATTACAGAATATACCATAGGGGGATAAAAGTGGAGAGGACCAAGAAAGAAGTGCAGTAGTGCAAGCAAGAGATGTTTGTGATTTTGACAGTGGTAAAAATGGAGATATGAGAGAGAATTTGCAAGTAGCAAATTCTTGTAGATATCCTTAAGTATTGGTTTCAATTTTATTTTCACAGAAGCTATAGAAATTAAAATGTGAATTCCATACGCTCAGTTTAGTAACTTCAAATGTTATATAAGCACTTAGTCAAACTGAAAGATCCAGTCAATGCTACGGTTTGCCAATAGCACAAGGTAACATTGGCTAATCCCAATTTATCAAAGAGGGTAGTCGGGACACTTTACCTACCTGCCTGGGCTCTTCATGCAGAGACTGTATCTTGACAATTAAAAACAACTTCCTTAGTTTGTGAAAGGAGTATCATGAAGTCCCAATCTCCCTCGATTCTTTCTGACACCCCCTTTTTCTATTCTATTGTTTGTTCTAGTCCCATACAAAGTATCACACAAATCTCTTAAATACAATGAGTTCTCATGACAGGTTTTCAAGTCTGATTTCCTACCATTGGAATTGTATTCACTTACATTGCCATGTAATAAGGTCCTTTTTTCTTCCTGACTCAAAACAGTCACCAACTCCTAGGAAGATCAAACAGGACAAGACATCTCAGGAAGACTTTGTTATGTTACTGCTGAACTCCACACTTTTTGCAAATGTCTCAGGTTAGCTGCACACTAAGTACACAATTGCCATTTGTAAGTTTCAAATTATATGACAGTTTCTCTTATACACTAAGGTCCCTAAAAGGATTGAGTAGCCAGCTTCATAGCCATAATGGCCACAATGAACACTAACATTTCTGATTATTTGTACAATGTCAGCCGATGGTGGGATTAAAAGGACTAAAGGCATGTGCCTTTAATCCCAGCACTCAGGGAGGCAGAAGCAGGTGGATATCTGTGATTTTGAGGCCAGCCTGGACTACAGAGTGAGTTCCAGGTCAGTGAAGGCTACACAGAGAAACTCTGTCTTGAAAAAACAAAAACCCACAAACTTGTACAATGTCTGTCTTCTGCTCTTAAATCATAGATTTCACAAAAAGAAATTTGCTTGCTTTCCTGTTGATTGTTGTATTCCTAGTGCTTAGAACAGAAATGAGGAAGAAATGTGACAGTTTCAAGGGGTAGGAGACAATAATGAGGACATATGATGAACAATGCATTAAAAAGACAGCACATGGCAGGTGATCGAAGGCAAGGAATAAGTGAAGGGAGGTCGAGGGTAGATTTCCAGTTTTCTGGTATAGGCACTTGGAGGCTTATCATCACTGAGAGGGTTGTCAGAAATAGATGCTGAGTGAGAAAGGAAATAAGGATGAAGATTCGTGTTTTATTCATTTAATGCATGTATTATTTATTAGTCATCAAATACTGTTTAAGTGCTTTACAAATATTAACTCATTTACTTGTCTTAACACCTGAAAATCCCCTTTAACAAATAGAATTGATATATTCAAAATACCCCTTAGTTTATCTGGATTATATGATATAGGTAAGTTTCAAATTCTGAAATCATTTCTAGACTCTATGCTCTTAACCACTATGCATGCTATTGAGTTCGGTTGTAGATAAAATAAGTTCTGCAAGAGTAGCATCTTGAAGACATTGTATCTGAGATGCCCATGGAGAAATTCATTACCCAGTATGTATTCAAATGTTTGATCATAATAGATCTACATAGGGAAATGTGTGTGTATTGATCTCTGCATGAAGTGGAAATTACACAATCATTATTTGCTAACCAAATCTAATTTACTCACTTTTCTTAAAAGACTTCAGAGGATGTCTCAAAATGAAATCTATAGCAATCCCATTAAAAACCTTCTTTCCTCTCAAATCAATTATCCATACGCTGCAAGACTCCAAAGATTCTAATCTCTTGCAAATTCTAAAGTAGGAAAACAGTTTTCCCAGCCTTCTCAGTGGTCCACATTATCTATCTTCTCTACTCTCAAAATTTTATTATGTAGATAAATAATGTCTCTTCGAGCTAGAAATAGTTGTTTGTTTTGAGGATATGGTAAGGAGAGAGATTAGGTTCCTAAGTTCTCTTTGGAGAGTTGGTAAGTGAGAAAGTCTGTCACATTTACGTGGTATCACATATGGTCCTGGAGCTCAGGAAATGAAGTTTCCGCTGTGTGCTTTGGCGAATGTTTGCATACAGGTATACAGTGACACTATATGAATACATTTAGTCAGAAAGTGCAGGTGGAACAAAAGGATCCAAAGATGAAAGATGAGAATATTGACATGTGATACAGCAGCTAACACTAACTTCATTAGCCAATAAGGACATTGAAATGGAGAAATCAAAGGAGTTTGAGACTTTAAACCAGTGCAACCAAGAGGAAATACTAGTTAAGAACCAAGAAAGCAAAGTTTCAAAAGGATGAGCAATGGATTTGAGCATGGAAGAAAGATCAAGTAAAGCACAGTCTCAATGTATCTATTGGATTTTTCAAGATAAAGTACAGTGGGAATTTTGTGTAGAGCATCTTCAGTGGAGATTTGAGCTCCAAAAGTTTTAATGAGCTGTTGAATATCTGGCAACTGCAGAAGTAGGACGAGTATAGAAAAGGGAATAGATGGTGATATATGAAATTGTTTCTACATTTTCACAAAACAATGCCCAATTTTCTATACCTTCTAACTTATTGTTTGTATTATGTTATTGTCATTTAACAACTTAAAGTGTAAATAACATTTGTATTATACATGTGTTACTTAAAATAATATGACTACAGATATCTGAAAATACAATGTTAGTTGATTGTATTAGAAAATGGAAAATAGCTACTGTGAGGGACTAGTAAATTTTAACCTGGGCTTCCAAGCATTCAAGGAAAAACTTTAATTCCAATTAGTTGCATCTGTTTTACTTGCTTAGTGAATACATCTTCATCAAAAATATAACATTAAGGCCACAAAACTCTTGAAATGTCTAAAGCTTAATTTTTACCTAACTCAACTTTATACTGTTTTTTCCCTCTTGTTCTCCTTAAAATGTTTTATCTGGCTAGGATACATGTTTTTTGTTTTTGTTTTTGTTTTTTTTCAAGGCACATTTTTAAATTAATTAAATTGAGAAGCCCTTCGAGCATTCTTTTTCCTTTGTGTTTTTATGTAGACAAGATGACTAGCATGATGTTTTATTTTTCTGATGATGAATTTCCATTAGAGTAAACCAATGTTTATTTTTTTCACTAATTACTCAGAAGAAAAATTTTGTTTTTAAAAATTAATCCTAATTTTAATCTGAGAATGGCAGTCATAAACTATATCTTGGCCATATTTAATTATAAAATAAATACCATTTCACTATTCACTATTGCCAAGTTATGGAATCAGCCTAGGTGTTTATCAACAGATGAATGTAAAAGTAAATGTGATGGATATGCACAATTAGTTTTATTCAGCCATAAAGAAGAATAAATATATGTCACTTGCAGGAAAAACTAATGGAATTGCAGATGATAATATTGCATGAAATAAGTCAAATACAGAAAGACAAATATCACATCTTTTCTTTCCTATGTTGTGTACTAATATATTTTAAAAGAAAAATATCACTTCATAATATTAAGATTAAAGTGAATTCATGGACTTCCAATCATAACAACATAATTGCTATGAGACTTGTCCTTCTATTGCAACCAACTAGGAAAAGAAATATATGAAAGACAATAGGAAACTTAGAACCTGAAATAAAGCCCTGTACACTGCATCAAGGTCTCCATATAAGGACATTTTCTGACTTGTGACACAAAGATAAAGATCCTTAGTAGAGTGTGGAGAAGGAGATTGAAGTTAAGGATGCCCAAATGACTAGAACTTGAAGATTAAATTTTACAAACTCATTAGTTTTTAACTTTTTGACTCATAAAAGCACTTAGCTTAAAACAAAAACAAGTTTTTCTTTATGTTTTTCTTCTATAATATTTTTGTTATTGTTGTTCATTTAAAACTAAGACAAAAATGCACACATTGAGGTTAGTCTGTACAAGGCCTGGGGGATGAATATCACCATAGTTCTCCACATCTCCTTACACTGGGAAGTCTTTAGAGAGAAACACACATGGCGCAGTCACACCCTGTGAGGACAAGCCCTCCTTCTGGACCACTCCTGGGGAGCAGCCTGAGGGTTGCTGAGTAGGTGCCATACTCTTGATGGAGTGAAGAGGCTTCCTTAACACCCTGGTAATGATCACAGAAACTTCAATCTACAGTAGCAGGCTAAACTATTACATGAGTAAAGGACATTCCAGGTCCATCTAATAAAGGATGAAAAAAATATCAAGAGTTTTACTTCTGGTTATAATGGACTTCAGGAAACACAGTTATTTTCCCATTATAAAAACCAGACACTGGGCAAAATTCATGAAATCTATCTTTAGATTTTGAGCCAGAGCCCGTGATGGTGAGCTCAGAACTGGAGTGTGTGACAGAAGGAAATGAGGTGACTTGAGTTCTACAGCCTCCCTCAATAGCTTCCTGGGGAAACAGTTTGAATCACAGAGTAAGAGAGTGATCAACAATAAAACACAGCAGACGTGAGGAGTTGAGAAAATCAAACTAGAGTTCAGATGGCCAAAATAACTGTGCACATCAGGCCAGAGTTTAGAGGTTAGCTACACAAAAATACAGAGCTTCAGAAATGTTCACCAGAGGTTCCCTTCGCTATCAGTTTAATAAAAAGATTTACAGAATACACTGGAATGTTTTGAGGACAAATTAAGTACAATAAAAATATATGAGCTGATCTGTTACCAGAAGTCAGGTATTAGGCACCTAACTACCCTAAGGTAAAGTAATGAAGGGACATGAGCCTACTCGAGCATGTGGCTCTGGCAGGCCTTTCCCTTCTCCCATTCCCTCTGCCTTGCTCAAAAGCCTAAGGTTACATTCCTAAAGCTAGTCATCAAGGTCTATTCCCTTATTTGGCCACTTCCTTCTCCTGAGGCTGACCACCAAGGTCCAGGTATCAAAGTATTGATGTCCAGCGATCGAAAGCCTGCTTTGGCTCACCTGATTACCGTGCCCAATTCACACTAAACACCTCAGCCTACCATGGGTTTCCCCTTGTACCTTTATAAACTGGCATCTCCCTATGTGCCATGCCTGTCTCCTCTCTATCCAGAGGCAGCCCTTTGTCCCTCTGGGACAAACATCCCTGCCCCCTCTCCCTTGTTCCCTTCCCCTTCTTCCTTATCCTCTATTTCCTGTCATTGTCTCTTATTCCCTGTCCTCTGTCCCTCTGAGGCAAATAAATCTCTTTTGTGCTTAGAACTTGGTCTTGGGGGTCCTGAGCCAGTACTTTTCCTTTCAGTGAACACTCTTTATTGACCACTGAGACATTCAATAGAAAAAATTTAATACGTCATATATTGATAGTGAAACTATCTCTAGAATTAAAGCTACTCTAGATTTCCCTTTATAAAGATTTTCTCTTGAAAAAAGACAATAAAATCCCTTAAAAAAAGATAAAAAGATTCAGACTTTGAAAAGCTTGAGTCTGGAATATTCATATGTAGTTATTCTACCAAGAAAATATAACCCACCTACTGAAGAAAAGTGAATCAATAACAATAAACCTAGAGGTGACTGAGTGTTATGTGACAGGACTTTTCCTGGGGAAATGCAACACATACACATGAGGGAGCCCATGGCAGATCAATGTACAGATACCATCAAATTTCAACTTGGTGAACCATTGAGGTTTTGGGGGGTGTTATTTACAGCAGTATAGTGAGAAGTCACTTATCGGAGCAGAAATGACCCAAAGACAGCTGCATCACTGAAGTTCACCCCAGTATAGGTGACAGCTCACAAAGCTGGGAACCTGGAGCACACTGCACAGCCTGCAGGCAGCGCAAGAGATTGGAGAATGTCTTTCCCAAGGGTCTCACTTGGTCTAAACTTCTTCTGGATAGCTGGGCGAGTTTCTGCTTCTTCCAGGCAGCTTGGCTTGTCTGAAAGTCTCAGCAATCTTTATTATTTAGTCTGGGAGGGGGCAGACCTAATGAATCCAGTCAGTTTCAGGGACTTACTGAAGTTATTTTGAGTTGTTTACCTTCTGACTTAAGGAACTTCCCTGAAAGATGGAATATTTCACTCGTGGATGATAGTATAAGACAACACTGAGATAAAAGAATTAGCTACCATGAGCTATCATTAGCCACCACAGCTGTTATAACTATTAATTGTATATTTAAAGGAAAACAGGATAAGATAAGAAGAGTGGTTAATATTAAAATGAAAAAATAGGAGTTCCATATCCAGAATGGCATGATGAAGAGAATATATGGGCCAAGTGATGCCAGTTCTCTGGGAATTCAACTTTGAGCTATGAATTCATTCTCTTCCCATCACTGCCAACACCCTGCTGCTTTTCACCCTGATTCCTGGTGATTAGTTTTCAAAATCTCCTTAGAATTAGGGAAGGAGAAATGGAAAAGGACAGGTTAAAGTGCCCCAAAACTACTATTCTGACACCTTCAGCTTTTCATAGGGCTATGCGTTTCCTGTGTTGAAACAAACCTTTGGTTGATTTTCAGGGAAGAGAAAGAGAGAGAGGTGGGGGAGGGAGGGAGAGAGAGAGGGAGAGGGAGAGGGAGAGGGAGAGGGAGAGAGAGAGATTTTGACAATATTTGCCAGTGTCCTTGCTTTGTAATGCTTGTTGTATTCAGGGGAGGATTTTAGTTGGTCCATACTCTGAGAGGTCAGAAATGGCCACTAGATGGTAAAATTGCAGCCTCTACACCCTGCTATATCTTTATATTATCTCTTTGATGCCTTGATGATGCCCAATGAGGCTTTATCTGATTAATTAAATCAATCAGCTTTTTGACATCCTAGAGACAGCTTTAAGAAATAAAAGCAAGCTGGGTGTAGCGGCTAATGCTTTTAATCCCAGCACTTTAGGAGGCAGAGGCAGGCAGATCTCTGTGGGTTCCATGGCCAATCTGATCTACAAAAGAGAGTTCCAGGATAGCTAGAACTGTTACACAGAGAAACCCCTGTCTTGAAAAACGAATGAAAAAGAAATAAAAGCCAAAGATGTGATTTAAAAATTTTGGTAATTGTTTTTGAAAGATAGACAGAAAGGGTATGGATTCAAATGGGAGGTGAGGTGGGGAGGATGGACGAGGAGTTGGGGGAGGGGAAACTATAATCAGAATATATTGTACAAGAAAATCTATTTTCAATAAAAAACAAAAGCATGAAAAATCTTGGCAAAATCTTAATTACTCAATTATATTGTAAAGAATCTGAACAAGTTCTGAAATTTATTTGTCCTGACTTTTAAAAAAGTGAATAATTCTAAGACATATCTTCTCAGCACAAAAAGAAGTATGTGCTTCAGCAATGTATGGGATTATCGCCATTTGGTATAAACAAAAGCAATGCTACCAATTTTCGTGAGATACCAGTAACTCTATGCTCAAAACACTCTAACTGAAAACCACCATAGTATTTCATGCTACGCTTTCACCAAGATTTTGAATATGCATATTTTCTAATGGCATGGCATCAGTAGGAATAAGTATCCTGCTAGACATTCAGCCTGTGCCCACTCCAAATTTCTCAGATTAATCATGTAAACTGCACTCACTAATAACTAACAGAAAACAGCAAATGATGAACCATTAACTATAATTACCATCACTTAAATGGTCTTGCCCTGTCACATGGAGGCTTCTGGCCATATTCAAATAGAACATATGTGATATTACAACTGCCTTTCATATCATTAACTACATTTTCTCTTTAAAATGTTCTACTCTTCTGTTTTCCAGATGTGTACAGACTTTTGACATTATGACACAACATTGTTATTTCATTCTTTTTTCTTCAAAGAAGAAAGATTGAGAACTATTGAGTCACAAAAATACAAAAAAATTATCATAATAGTTTGGATACATTTATGATTTTATGTTAATCTAAATTCATAGCTATCTTGGGCCCCATGTGCCTTTGAGCTATTTAGCACACCAGAATCTTCCCTTAGTGGCAATGTATCTCCCAAACCTTTCTTTCTCCATCTTTTTCTAGAATGTCTCTTCCTTCTTCTTATACTTTATTATTTTCTGGGCTCCATTCTCAACCCTACTCTATTTCATCTTATATGTTATCATAATAAAAGCTATTCACTTCCACAGTCACTTACTGCATAAGGGGTAAGAAACCCAAGATTTTTTTTTTTTTTTTTTTGAGCTTGAGGTCCCTCCCACCCCAATTAAAGCTCTGGAAAGTCTAGATTTTCATTTGGCTATTTCTTCTTAACCCTTCCACAGATCCCCCAAATCCAACATGTCCAGAAATGAACTGATATTTCCTTGACACCCACTTCTAGACACAGCTCATTAATGTATTTATACTATCTAAACATACAATGCAGAAACAACAATGAGAAGCAAATTGCTTCCAAAACTCTAATGCAGGTCATGGACCACATCCTAGAGCTAAAATAGTCTCTAGTGCTGGTGCTTTGTTGAAAAAGAACAAGCAAATGATTTAGAGAAAGTCGAGTGATACAATGAAGAAAGCTTTTTTTGTTGTTGTTTCACTTTGTTTTTATTTTTGATAGCCTAGGTTGAACTCAAAATCACTATGTAGGTGAGTATGACCCTGACCATCTGATTCTCCTGCCTCTATCTATGAGTGCTAGTATTATGGACTTATACCACCACGCCTTGTTTATGCACTGTGGACTGAACTCGGGGCCTCCTGCATACTAGACAAGCACTCAAGCATTCATTGACTACTGAGCTACATTCTTAAAGGTTGTTTTCTTTTCTTTTTTTAATTCTTAATGAGTTACTTGTTTTTGGTTTTTCT
>LZPO01066262.1:70564-81799 GCA_001675575.1 Neotoma lepida
GGGAGGAGGGGTGTTCGCTGACCTAATCCTTAAATCTTCTCCATCCACTTAAGGGCTTTAGGAGCTATAGCCACTGTTACCTCTGAGGGAACTATTTCTGTCTCTCCTTGGTGACAATCATGCTAGTGATGAAGTTTGCTTTTCTACACACTCTTTTGCCATATCCAAAGAGTTCTCAAAGAGGTGTTTGTTGGAACAGCCTGAGCTGTTCTGTGGAAACACTCCATGTGACCACGTGTGGTTTGAAAGTGCTTATGATAGCATTCTCCAGTTAAAAAATCAATACAGATACATTAAATATTGATGCCAACCTCTTTCCTGTTACTCTGTGTACAACTGAGCTCCTGAAAAGTTCTTGTATTATCTGTTCTTGGTTTTGAAATCTAGGTAGCAAGCAAACATGAGGTCAAAGTTCATGCAGGCTTGTGTACAGTACAGAACTAACTGGGTGTCGAATACTGGCAAGTCGACTGCTTCAGCAAAGTAGTATGATCTGAAAGGCGATTACTCACTTGCTGTGACATTGCCTTCTCAAATTTAGTCCTGAAGTGAACTTTGCCGGTGATCCATTCCCAACTGAGCCTTTAGGACATGTTTTTATATGGACTGATAAGACAGGATTCTGATTTTCTTGCCACTTTAAAACAAATCCTCTTTTTCCCCTGGCATAATGGGTCCTATCTATAATTGCAGCACTCAGGAGGGTGCAGCAGGAGTTAAAGGCCAGTGTGTACTACAAAGTGAGCCCATAAACAAACAAGCAAACAAAACCCTTGAGCTTTTTAATGGTTTTTGTCATCACAAAAATCACTGTGTGAATCACTTGCAATTTCTCTGACTTGTGCTTTGAAGGAACTGTTGTCCCAAGCATAAGCACGGTCTCTGCTCTATTCTTACTTGCTATGTGAAAGTAAGCAAGCCCTTTACCCTTCCAATGAAAACCTCAGCTTTCCTTTATGAGAGATATGGAGAACATCACATATAGTTTAGAGTTATTCAAATGAGGAATAAATGTAAAGAATCTCGATCACAGAAAATGCTCAGTGGTACTAATTATTTTCAGTTCTGTGTAGCTTTCATGGACATATTTTATGAAATAAGTCAGATCACAATATAATATGGCCTAATGGAGTTTTGAGTGGCTCTCTGCGGTTTCTATAGGCTTTGTTTTCTTCTTCTGAGGTATTTATTTTTAGTTAAACAATATCCACAGAGACACAGGCATTCCCTTGATGAAGGCTTGTTTGTTTTCTATTGATCTAGATTTGATGTACTTTATTTTTGGAACTTATTCTTAGACCTCATAATATATCATTCTATTTTGTTTCATTTTGTTCTAGCTTTTTAGACAAAGAAGTGTTGCTTATGTTTTTCAAGGGGTTGGATTTTTAACATGTTCCGGGCAACAGCTAAAAGCTCTGTATTTTGTTGGTTATTTATTCATTTATTTGTTTACTTATCTTTGAATGTTTAAAGCCTAGCATTAAAAAAAATCACAAGATAAAATGAGGTAAAGCCAATGTCCAGAAAAAATTTTAATAATGTTAAAAGCAAAAAATCTTGTTGACCTCAAGATAATAGAGCATGTGGTATATCTAATCTGTACTATGCATGCACAGAAGAGAAGTGGACCAGAGCCAAGATGATGACAGCAGTGATTTGTAAGCTCTTAGGTTAAAGAGAAAGAACTGAACTTCTCAGTAACCTGAGAAGGAAAGATTCAGGGTGGGTGAAGAGTCTGAAACACCTTTCAGTATTTGCTGAAAGCCTGGGAAAGAGAAAGCCAGACAAAGAGGGCAGTTGTTAAGTTAATCCAATCCCAAGATTCTCTTGGAGGTGTGACCAACCCAAACCGCAGCCATATAGGTGGGATATTTAGATACTAAATATCCAACATGGCTTTTCACACGTTCTATATATACAGATGTGTCAAAGAGGCTTCAGGATAAAAATCAGAAGACCTGGGATCTGTGCTTCATTATCCCACTCATTAATTGTCAGGGTTGTATGTCAGTAGAATGTATTACCCTATCTGTAAAATGAGAAGTATAAATGAGAAAATGTGTTGAGAGGCCTCCAAATCCAACAGCATTCTGTGTTATTTTGATTTTAGAATATAAAAATGTGGAGATATGAAAGTACACTTTTCATTACTATTGGTTTCTCTCCACTCCTCTAAGAAGAAACAACAGCTTCTTTCTATATAAAAACCTTGGGCAAGCACTCATAAAAAATTCAAAGAAATTTCAAATATTCAAAAATATTTCCCAGGTCACTTTGATTTCATGACTTTGGTATGCTTTTATGGGCCCGAATAGCTTTGGGTTCCTTGGGCCTAAACTAATCAAGTGTAAATAGTTGAGCTGGGAAATGTTTTTAGAAAGATTGTCCCTGAACAAATAGAGGTCCCTTAACTGTATTTTCTCTCAAAAGGATTGTCATGAGCATCATTTGTACAGTAGTGCCTGGGCTTGCCCATGATTGCAATCAGAGGTGCTGAGAACTCTCCCACTGATTTCAGCTCTTCTCTGAAGAGCTGAGCAAATGTCCAAGTGTGAAAATTCCCATCGAATCCTGACCTTTTTAGCCCACTTGTGTTTTCAAAGCAAGCTCAAGACCATAGGGGTTACCGGGCTTAGTGTGAACAATCAAATTCCAAATAAATCATTTCATCCCTCACTCTTCACCCCCCTTCCTCCCTTTCTGGATTTTGCTGTCTGCTAGGGAAGCATTCATCTATTAAGTTTTGAAGGACCCCCTTCTGGGCCTGAACCTTTTGTTTTACTTAGAATGTACTCGAGAGATGTCAGAGTTTACATTAGATTCACTGTTTGTCATTGCCAAGGTGTTCTTTGAAGTTGCTAACTTGCTCTTTGGTGAGTATACTAAATACAGACAGAAAGAAAAAGAAAAAGACAATTACTCCCTGTTCACCGACTAGGCCAAGCCAAAGTCCCTTACTTCCTGGAGTTGCCATAACACAGTCCAAGGTAGTTGTACCAGCATTCATACAATGAAGCTACTTCCAGGTCATGAGCTTAATTGTCCAGCTTTCACACTCTACTATCTGAACTTTGAAATTCTGTCATTTAGAGAGGAGAGACCACACATTATGAGATTTCCAGGTGAATTCTCATTTTGAGTATTATGTGCATTTCCTACTTGTGGTTAAACCTTCCAAACAACAGATCTTGGGCCCTCCATTGTATTAGAAAAGAAGCTGATGTAATATAGTGGATGAACAACAAATACAGAGTCAGAAAAACTTGAATTTGTATCTTAGCCATCTTTTCCTATTATGTGACCTGGGATGGTTGTTAGCCCCCGAACCTAATTTCCCCCATCTTCAATATGCAGGGTACATCTAATTATTAACAGGCTTTAATGCAAGAATAATTACAAGGAGACCTAGAATACAGTATGTACTCACACATAGTCACTGTTTTTAATAGACATTTAATGGCCAGATAAGAGTGAAAAGATTTATAACATCCAGACACAAGTGACAGGTTCACTAATGTGTCCAGTTTTCATGAAGTCACTTAACAGAAATCTTTCATTCCTTGAGCTGTAACCTCTTAAACTATGAATTAAATAATAATAACAATAACAAAATGGTGAGGTGCTCCAAAAGTATTCAAACAGATGTTAAATATTCAATTTATCATGGTGGTTAATATTATCATATGAGGGTTAACAATTGCATAGAAGAGGGGGAAAAAAAGGAAGGGCCAAATTCAAAATGTGCTTTCCCTTGTTCCTTCACTGAGATGGTGTCAATATATAGATAATAATAATTCAAATACAGAAATAAGACCAGATCCTTCCTGTTGGAGCTTAATCCTGGTTGCCTTAAGCTAGAGACTTGGAAAAATCATTATAAATGCCCTGAACATCTTTGTTTCACTCAGAGATGACTAGCATTCCCAGACTTGTTGATTTGTCTTGAGTATCTGCTTGGCAATTCAGGACTTCTTACAGAAATTCAGAGCTAGGATGATCGTAACAATGCTTAGCCTATGCTCTCATCAGTCATGCTAATGTTGACATGAATTGCCTTCTGAGGATTTACATCAGAGAACCAACTTCCACTTCTAGGAGCTATGCTGAATCTATAAACATCACTAGAGCCCCTACTGTGTGTAAGCTTTGAAGCCTGGCTCAGAGTAGGCACTCAAATATTTGTTGATGGATTGATTGATTACAGAGGTTGAAGAGGTTAGCAAAACATTCTTCAAGGTAGTGACATCCAGGGAGAAACACTGATTCATAAAAAATTAGTCTACCCCCAGAATAAACTTCAATACAGACTAGGTAAAAAGCAAAAAGAATTCCCTGTTTGTCACTTAAAGTAGATGCTCTTACAGAATGTGAAAATAGAGTAGTGATGACCAGAGACTGAGGAGACAAGGCAGAAAACAACAGTGAGGACAGGTTAATCCATGGATACTGGTTATAATTAGATAGAAGTTGGAGTGTGTTGTGACACAGGAGAGCCTCTATAGCTAACAAGAATTCCCTTTGAGTTTTAAAATGCCCAAAGAACTTAGAATGCTTTTGCCATGAAGGAAAGATAAATATTTGCGCTAAATAACATGTAATACATACATGTGTTGAAATATCACATGATACCACGTGTATGTGTACAATTTTATGTCAATTTATTTTTTTAAAAATAAAAGGTGCAAGTGGGAATAACTCCAGTTAGAGGTATCTGGAAAAGCTACTAAGAGAAGGCTCAATATGTACCTAGGGCTGATTTACATTTTGACAGCCAAGAAAAAGGTCATTTAAGTCACAGAGAGCAGTCTGATCACAAGAAAGAGCAAGCCCCTTTACTGTAAATGGTAAATAGAGATGTGTACTGAGATCATGCCATGGAGTATCATGGGAACCTATATATACATAATTCAAATCTTTGCTTCTAAGGCCATGGGAATCGGGGGAAGATTTTCAAGAAAAAATGATTATGAAATTAACTAGATTTTGGGGGTTTTCATTACTTAGGACACTTCAAAATCACTAAGACACAATTTTAGTGCCATCACTAAAGTTCCCGGGGTTAAGAGAACTATCAGAAAGCCATGAAAGTTTGTTCAGATGAATAAACAACTGATAAGAAAAACTCTGAGAAGAAAGTAATTGACAACATCTGGAGTGAGCTCCCAGGCTAGCGACCTACAGCTACCTTTGCTACATTTGCCATCATCCCGCTTTTCTTCCAAATTGTATTTGACACCAGCTGTTTCCATCAGTATGACTATTTATTGCAGCAGAATATTTTTCCGGCAGTTATCCACCAAACCTTGGGAATCCAGTACGTCTTTACTGCATTTGAAAGAAAGGGCTGCTCTCTAGAGGCCGCCAGAGGGAATGCAGGGCAAGCTGTGAAGATAACGCTTGTCCAAATCTCACAAAACACCATTGCTGCCTGTTAGTGGATTTCAACATTTGGTTAACAGTTCCAGTGTTAAATCATTTGGGATGTGATCAAGTAACAGGGGCTGAACTGATGTCGCTCCTGAAGGAGCTCTCAGAGCCTTCCTCAAACAAGTGTAGTCTGTGGCTCCCCAAGAAGATAAGAACAGGCAGTGTTTTCACACTTATTTGACCCCAGCCCTTTTGGTTTAGTTTTATTACTCTAATTTTTAAATGGTGGATTAAATATGTATACACTTATGCTATATGGTATGATGTTGATGCATGTGTACTTAGTGCAATTGGGATATCAATCTATCGTAACTAGCACCTCCCTGACAGCACTTGGTATTTTCATGGGAATATACAGTCTGCTCCTTTAGAAATTTTTAAGTAGCAATTGGAGAGATGGCTCAGTGGATTAGTGTGCATGCTGCTCTTGCAGAGACCCAAGTTAGGTTCCCAGCACTCCTATCAATCAGCCTACACTCGTCTGTAACTCCAGTTCCAAAAAGATCTACCACTTCAGGCCTCTGTGAGCACTGCATTTACATGCACATTCAGACACATACACACAGTTAAAAGTAATTTAAAACCTATCTTTAAAGTTAAAAAAGAAATGTCTAAGTATAAACACATTACTATTATCTATTGCTACCATGATGTACAGTAGATCTGAATTTATTCCTCTTATCCAACTGAACCTTTGTGCCCTTTCACCAACATCTCACCTTTCCTCCAAACCCAAGACCCCAGTAAGCACTATTCTGCTTCATCTTTGTTTGAGTTCCACATTTTAGATTCATCATATGAATGAGATCATTATCTACCATTCTTTCCTGGCTTATTTAAATTAGCACAAAATCCTTTAGGTTAATCGATGTTGTTGCAAATGACAAAGTTTCCTTGTTTTGAAGATTTAACACTATTCAACTGTGTGTGTGTTGAATAGTACTCAATGAGTTGTGCACACATGTGTGTGCACACACACATACACACACATGTATACATTTTCTTTATCCGTTCATTCACTGATAAGCACTTAGGTTGATTCAGGTTGTAGCCATTGTGAGTAATGTTGCAAATATGCAGTGCAGACATCTTTTTCACATGTTCACTTCAGATATAAAACCAGAAGTGGAATATCTAGGTCACAGAATAAGTATTTGGTCTTGGATCAGTGCTTGGGAAAAGTTCCTATTGGGAAATATTGCTAGAAGAGAACAATATCAGAATTAAAGCAGTGTTTTCAACTTGGGTCGCACAGAAAACTGATCATGGTATTTTGATATGGGATAATTTTTATCCAGATGTTCTCTTTCATAATGCCTATGAATCAGAACAACTGTTTTGGCTTTTGCACTCATTTCAGTGCATATATTTTATAGGTTAACATCATCTATTATTTCTTTTGTTTTTGTTTATTGAAATTTTTCATACAATATATTTTGATCATATTCTTTTTTGATTTGTTTTGGTTTCTTTTGGGGACAGGGTTTTTTCTTTGTAGCTTTGGAGCCTGTCCTGGAACTCACTCTGTAGACCAGGCTGCCCTCGAACTCACAGAGATCCGCCTGCCTCTGCCTCCCGAGTGCTAGGATTAAAGGTGTGTGCCACCGTCACCTAGCTTGATCATATTATTTTCTTTCCCACAATTCCTCCAAGATCCTACCTAACCAACTTCATGTTGATTCTCTCTGTATCTCTGTCTCTGCATGTCTCTCTGTCTATTTCTCTCTCTGTCTCTGCCTCTGTCTCTCTCTCTCACACACACATAAGCATACACACTACACACATGCACAAAAAAAAAAACAAGCAAAAACCAAGAAGACAAAAACACATTTTAAAAATCCTCCACAAATATATGCAATGTCCCTAATCCTTTACTTCCAGATTCCTTATATGTTATGTTGGTGTCTTAGCAGATCCTCATCTTCCATGATTCCCAAGGCATCAGTCCAACATGTTATTACCCTGCTCAGAGTTATAGCAGTTTGCTTTAAAAAAAAAATCACTTAGTTAAAATAATTGTCTCTATAGCATTCAAAGCCCATTTAAGTCTGACTGTGACTCATCATGCTAATTTTCTCTAGAGTCCTTCATTCTCCTTATTTGCATGTTTGTTGTGCTGTAATCTAACTAGTCTGTGAATATCTACTCTTTGGACCTCATTGCCTCTAGGGTCATGTGAAATCTGTTCTTTGCCCAAGAAGAACCATTCAAAATGCTTCTTTAGCAAATCCTTCCTTGGTCATCACTAATGGAAGGGATCTCTGTCCTGTTGGATATGCAGGTACATGGAATAAGTAAGAATGTTACTTAATGCTAGTACATCTGTGATGAACAATCTTCGTTGTCTACTTGATTGGATGAAGAGATGTCTAGGAGACTGGTCCAAGCATACTTCTGGGTATGTCTGTGAAGGAGATTCCAGAGACAATTGCTGGATTTAATATTTGAATAGGCTGTTGGGAGATAGTAGAGGCCTGGGAAGCAGAAACTGGTTGACATAAGTAGGGCACTGGGTTGTGGTTTTGCCCTGACTCCTTTCTGACTTTGCTCTGCTTCCTGGCTAGTTGAACACCTCTTCTCTGCCACATCTTTTCATGATACTGAGAATCTCTGAAACCATAAACAAAATGCTTTGTTAGGTCTTCTGTCATGGTGACCAGAAATGCTACCAACTTATACACTGGGCTGTAATTTGTCTGCAGTACATAACCTGGCCCTGCCACTTACTAACTCTGTAAACTTATGTAAGTTACTTAATCTCTCTTCCTGTCAGTTGTTTCATTTGAAAAGTGGGATAATCATAGCATCTACTAATATGGGAAAGTTGTTGTAAAGACTAAGTAAAATAATGAACATAAAGTAGCTGTGAAGATCAGGAGAGGCAGCTCATAAAGTGCTTGCCTTGTAATCATAAGAAACTGAATTTGATCCCCATTATCCAAGCAACAAAGGACAATATAATGGTATACACTTGTGATCCCAGCACTGGGAAGGCAGAGACATGTGAATCCCTGGCTAGACGGCCTAGCCTACTTGGCAAGGTCTAGGCCAGTGAGGGTCTCTCAATAAAACAAGGTGAATGGTGTCTGAGGTTCACTTGCAGCCTCCGTGCTTGCATGTGTATGCATACACATACATGCAACAGTTTTATGCATGTCACTTTCCTGTATAACATTGTAAGCCCCTTGAGGAAAGTAACTGAGACAGGTTTTCCTGTGCCTCCCAGGTCTCTAGTTCAATGCCTATTTCTAGCTAACATTTATATTTATTGGATGAAGCAGGAATGGCCAGGCTTCAGTTCCTCTCTTGTTCTACCCTAATGCAAAGCCAGTGTGAAGCTTCTCTCCTGGGCTAAGTATGCATATATAGTTGGGCCTCTTTATCTCTGCTCATTTCTCACTACCAGTCTTCAGTTTCAAGCATGAATATTTAGAATTTCAACAGTAAAGTATTTTTAATTTTAGAAATAGTTCATTAAAAGAAAAAAACTCATTAAGACACAAAAATCATCTCATTATAGAATTATGGGTGAATTGTTAATTATATAAAAATTCATCCAAATGACTTCTTTATATTCAGCTATCATCATATTTTCTTCCTTCACTGATACTGGTTTATTTTCAAAAACAAAAAAGGTTATTTTCTTTGATAAGTTGATCAAGACTGCCACCTATTTGTTATTGGGATGAAATGCCGCACATGTGGCAGCCTTCCCATTACTAACTGAAATCTAGTAAGTTCCTTCCAAGACCCTGTCATACATCCCAATGAATCCAGAGAGATTTTTCTTGGAAAGAAAATGGAAGAGTATTTGTTCTACTACATAGAAAAAATATAACTCCACTTTTGGTGAGATATATACACAGGTATTCATATCAATAACTGCATAGTGATTAAATACTAAAAACACATCTTTTCTTGCTATTCTCTATTTGAGCTACCAGTAGAGTACACTACTGTAAGTAAAATTTGAACAGATAAAGAATGAATGTTTTTGTTGTAGTTATATAATAAATTTTGTGGGGAATATGTTTATGCCATTATGTTTATGCATATCCTGTATTTTTTATTTTAAATCTAGGAAACGTACTCCAGTGTGCCTTTCCCTATACATCTCTATTTTTGAGGCGCAGAGTGGTGTCTAGAGATCACTCACAACTTACTATCCTTTGACATCTGGTTTTGGTTTGCATCTGCTCAATGGGAAGTAATGGAACAAGATATAAAGTTGGAAGAGGATAGACATAACCATTTATTCCATCCATTCATGGTTCTGGCAATGACAGTATTCATCACTAGCCACAAATCCAATTTGTTAGCCTCTATTTCTTGCCTCCAAGCTCTCTTCAGACTGTGGTAATACCATCTCCTTCAGTTGTCCTTTTAGGCTTCAGATGCTAATGGCTTCTCACAAATAAAGACTTCTGGTGCCTTCCACAGCCTACGATGGTTCCTTGACCCTTACTATAATTCTAAAACAAGTCTCTTTACTCAGTAATTCTCCACTAAACTCCCTCAATGTGTTATCTGTGTCCCAGTTTATTCAGTCTTCAAATGGCATAGGGTATGAATCGACAGTATGAAAATATTCCTATCATTTTGGGTTTATCAATTGAGGAACCTACAAATTCCAACTATATATTATTTCTTAGTTTATAGTAAATGTTAAGTAAAATTTCACCTTGGCTGCGGGCAACAACAACAACAACAAAACCCAAGCATTCAGGAAAAACAAATGCCATTGGTAACGATGCCAAGAGCCTCACAACCATCATCTTTACATCTCATATATCTCAGGGCTGATGGTGCTTAAGTGTGTTGGTGACAGCCAGTGCCTTGATAGCTTCTGCCAGCTGCATGAGTTGTTCTGGTGGTGATACAGGCTACTTCCAGTCCTGGCCAAGCCCAGCAAATCCCAGAGGCCTGAAAATCTCTCAGGTACTCTGGCTCCATCAAGAAGGAGACTAAGGACCTCCTTCCTGATCCTCTTAAAGGAAAACTCTTTGTGCAGGAGAGAAAAATATTCCCATGGATGATGAAATCCATTGAGATTATTGTTGAATAGTTATCCTAACTGCTGTTTCCTCAGTCATGTTAGTGGCATATTCTACCCCATTCACCACATGTATTCCTTTCTTTACTTGTGTGTTCATTCATGAATTTGCATGATAAGAATGTTATGTTGAGCATGGCCCTATGTGTTGAATATGAATTTATGGCCTAGTCCCTGGGTGGATCATATTTTAGTGGAGAGACAGATATGTATCTAAAACAAGCAAAAGAATACTCCAGGTAAGGTGAGAGTTGTCCATACAGGCAACAACACAAAGGAGGTAGTTAACATGGTAAAGGAAATGTCTTTTGAGGTGAGTTTTAGAAGTTGAATAGAATAATACCTTCTAGACAGAGATAGCTGAGTGAACATGGCCATATAGCAGCCATGGTTCTCTAGGATCTGTAAACATCACAGCATATGTAGGGAAAATATGATTTAAATGGAGAGTGTGAGCTGTTGAGGTAGGTAAAGAGCCACATCCTGAAGTTCCCTAGTGTCATACTCTAAACTGTGAAGTTGAAAATAATAAAAATAATGAGAATGATAAAAAAAATCCTCCTGTGGTTTTTTGGAGGATTTTTGTTTGTTTGTTTGTTTGTTTGTTTGTTTGTTTGTTTGTGTGTTTTGTATTTTTGTTTTATGAGACAATGTTTCTCTATGTAACCCCTCTGGCTTTCCTGGAAATTGCTCTGTAGACAAGGCTGGCCTCGAACTCAGAGATCCACTTGCTTCTGCCTTCCTGAGTGCTG
>LZPO01066262.1:94838-143536 GCA_001675575.1 Neotoma lepida
CTACACAAAGAACTACTGAGGCAACTGAGGAATGCTAGGAGCAGGACAAATAGTCTTCCACAGGAAGAGCATACCAACTGGTTATCCAGTACCATATGTGGTCATCCCTGAAAATCTACACTTGAGTAACACTATACAGACTGAGCAGGTTACATATAAAAGTATGTCTGTATATTCATATATATAAATATTGCTACAACTTGTGAATATATATTTTATCTGTTTAAAAAAATTATTTTTTTTTATTTTATGTGTGTGAGTGTTTTGCCTGCATGTATACCTGTATACCACATGTGTGCCTGGTGCCTGCAGAGACCATAAAAAGTGGTTGCTAGCCATCATGTGGGTGCTGGGAATTGAAATCAGCTCCTCTGGAAGAGCAGCCAATACTTTTAACCATTGAGCCATCTCTCCAGCCCCTAGATATATGTTTTAATTAAAATATAATTGTATCATTCCCCCCCTTCCCTGCTAGCCCTCCCATACCCCTCTTGCTTGAGCTCTCTCTCAAATTCATGACCTCTTTTTCTTTATATTCATAAAAGTATAAACACAACTGCTGAGCTCAATTAGTGTTACTTATATGCATGTGTTTTCAGGACTGACCACATGGCATTGGATAACCATTTAGGGAGCTCATTTCTGGAGAAGACTAATTCTCCCACTCTCAGCACTAACTTACCTATTGCTGTTCATGTAAAGGGTAGGCCATGGGATATTTACTTTAAAACTAATCATACAAATATACTTTTATTGACTTAAAGGGCAAGTTAAAGAATATTTGGTCATGAATATGTATACATAAAATTGAGCATATTATTGAGTGAATTATGTTCTAGGTTAGAAATTTTCAGATAATCTCATTCTTTACACATGTCTTTATCATGGATCTTTATTTATTTGTATTAAAAATGAATACATAGGCTTATGTTTCTAGTCATGAAAGAGAAGGAAAATCTGTACTGTGTAACACAATCCTATAGTCAATAGCAATATGTGGTATTGCTAAACAGTATTCAGAAAATATATTTACATGTTATCTACATAATAATAGTAGGTATTATGAAATAATAAATATATTGATTAGTCCAATTTAGCCATCCCACAGTGTATGTATGTTTTTGAAATATCATGTGGCATATGACAAGTATTTTAAAGTTCTTAAATTAAGAAAATTAAAATCAATGCAACAATAAACAATGAGCTTGCCCCATTCTCGTGTGCAGGCCTTCCTCATTTGGAGATGAAGACATCTAATCCCACAGAACCTATAATAGAATCTAAGGGACAGGAAACACAAACTTGCCACATAGACTACTGGAAGTATTGATAATCATGGACTCTCATAATTCTCTACCTAAGTGGTGAGACCCAAGTATTTAACCTACTAAGGGCATATCTAATAAGTGTTTTTAATAGTACAAAGGTGGAGACAGGTGAATTACTGGGACACTCAGATCCCAAGTCAGCTAGCCTGGAGTGTGTAGTACAGCAATGAAGCAACTGCTCCGAAAAGGTGAAGGAAAGAACCAACTCCAGATAGTTGTCATCTGAACTCCGTACATGAGTTATGCATGGTATGCACACGCACACGCACACACACACGCACACACACACACACACACACACACACACACACACACACATGCTTAATTAATTTTAAAAGTTTTTTTAGGGTGTACCAACCCAGACTTCACATCCTGAGAATGTGGTGTGATTCTTGATGAAGTCTGTGACTGAGGGAAATTCTTCCAATACTGTCAGCCGTGACCTGTCAGTGAGGAGCAGCTCAGTGCCTGGAGAAATAAGCTTCTGTATCCTGAGGGGGATCCAAGTGGTGGCAGAGGAGGAGCATTTGCTTCTATACTTCCATTAACCCTTCACAAGGATTCTGAGGCATGCTAGTGTGTGAAAGGAACAGCCCTGGAGATCAATTTTGTATTTGCCTCCACTCTCATTAAAGTATATCTATCTGATGACCTTCCAAAATGGAGACACTTATGCCTTTCAATAATACTAAAGCAATGAAAATCAAGTTTTAAAAGTTAAAATTAATGTTACTTGAATTCTGGGTGGAATTAGGGTTTTGTTCACTGAGCAAGTATTACCCCAAACCTTATTCTCTAACCTGTTACAAAAGCTGAACACTGTCCGGAGGTGTTGTTTTAATAGCGTGTACAGTAGTCTTTAGAAGAAATCTTTCACATTTCAATCTAACCAAGTTTTTTTTTTTTTTGTCACCCCATTGTTATACTTTTATTTGGCCACTAGTGGACACCGTTGAGCTTTTAAACCTGGTTTTGATGAATGATGAAGAGGCAAAAGACAGTATGAATGGAAAAAATAAAATCAAAATTAATATATTCACAGTCTTTCTACAATAGTGCTTATTTATTCAGCATGTAACAAGCTAATAAATGTTTACGTCAATCATACTTAGAATAACGAAGTTAGAAACAGCTAAACTTACATTACTCATGAAGAATATTTTTAGAGCAGGGGAGCACTGCTTGACGGCTAATCACATAACTAAACACCTAAGAGAAATAACAGGATTTCTTTTCATTAAAAGTTATTTTCCACTTTCAGTTCCTATTTTTTCAAAAGGCTTTGTTCAATTTGAGAATACTGTCAAGCTTTTCTTCAACATTTAACCAAATACTGAACAACAGAAGATGATAAGCCATCATTAAAAGGTGTACCTGTGACAAGAATTTGGGGGCAAAATACAATGATTGAATTTGAAGTAATCTATAATTTACTATAGTGAGTTAAGTTCTGAACTCATGGTAGAGATTTAAGAACTCCTACCAGGATCATTAGTTCTTTGAGCTGTTGTGATATGGAGTCGGTGATCACTTTATAATGCTTCCAAAAGATTTCTTTTAAATAAAAAGACTATGTGTTATAGGATAAAATCTAGAAACAGACTCGATTCTTAACTCTTTTTGCTGGTGCCTGATTTTGGGCAAGTTGCTAGTCTTCTCTGGTCTTCCATCTTCTTATCTAGAAGTTTAGAAACAAGTAACGCTTTCTGAGTATGTTTATTATGAGGAACAGGGAAGTAGTGTAAATAAAGGTTCTGAAAAAGTTCCTGGTTCAAAGGAGACTGTCAGTAAATATTATTTTTATTTGTATCCCCTAAAGAATGTAATATCTAAAGGCATAACCTAAAGGGGCTGAGATAACACAGAAGCCATAGCTTCCAAATAAGATTGGTAAACAACAGATGGTTGGTTAATTCCTTTTTCTCTCACTAGTACCTGAATTCTTTGAAGGAGATTCTTAGTGTATTTTGATCACTGTTAAATCCCTAGTCCTAACGAAGTATATGGTCTGTATAATGGACGATGACAGGAGAATGACTTTCACAATTCTTAGTTGGAATGGACCTCTGCAACAACAAGGAGATTAGCAAGGAAAATGCAAAAAGAAGTGTATTAACATGTAAATGTCACATGTGCATGGGTGACACTCAGGAAATGAGTAATTCTTAGGAGATGGCTTTGAATTCTAGCTCCTATAAGATCCTCAAGAAAAACAATGAATTTTTGAGGAAATGTCACAATAAAGGAAACAAACTTTGGGTCTCTATGGGTAGCAACTTAAGGGAAGTCAAATAAATGGTAGATAAGTCTAGTTAGGAAGGCTTCTAAATGTAGGTTCTTATGGTACCCATTGCCAGGCTGATAAGAGTCCAAAGTCGTCTTTAGAATCCATCATTTGGCTTTAGCCTTTGTTCTTCCTGGTAGAAAAGGGGGCAGGATGGCTTTTATCTTTGCAACTGTCTGTACTGCTTTCAGGCAAACAGGGAAAGAGTAGAAAACTTTGCTGCATCTGCTTCTTGTCTACAACTCAGCAACCATTCATATTTGACCACCCACAGGCCATAATTCATATTTGTTGAATGAATGAATATCCTGCCTGATGTAGAAAATACAGTTTAATTCATGGGGCATGGACATTATACTGTTATGTAAATGGTGATAATGATAAAATAGTCCAAATGTCTTCACACTTCTGACAACTATGTGTAGAGACTTGTTCAGCTATACTCAATATGGCTCTCCATATGTTCTACAGATTGCCAATCCTACTAGGTTCTAATACGAAAGTCAAGGGCCAAGAAAACCTGAAATCCCAATAGGATTTCCTGGCAATCTGCAGACTCTGTCATACTTGGACACTACCTACAAACATCCTGTAGAGGGTGGCAATATCATATTTTTTTTTTTTTTGGTTTTTCGAGACAGGGTTTTTCTGTGTACCATTGGCACCTTTCCTAGAACTCACTTGGTAGACCAGGCTGGCCTCAAACTCACCAGAGATCCACCTGCCTGTGCCTCCCAAGTGCTGGGATTAAAGGCATGCGCCACCACTGCCCAGCAGCATATCATCTTAATCATGACAAATTATAGAAATGTAAGCTTGCCCATCATCTTAATTTGCGTTCTTAGACTCGATTCTACCATTCCCTACCTTCATTCTCCCCCAAAATATTAGCCAAATGTCATGAGTATCACGCTAGTGTGGAAGTTACAGTAACTATTATGTTCAGGTTGCGTAAGAGAGGGGAGAATAGACTGATTCTCCATGACTCACTCATCATCAGTTTCATCTCTACTTTTTGCAAAGTATAATCAAACTATATTTCCAGTTGTTAAGTTCTTGACTTATCATACTTTCTTTTCCCTTGGCATAAGCTTTACAAGTGCTTTCTTCTCTACCTCACAGAAACAGTATCTCAGAAAGCCAATTAGAAGAATGAGCAGTATTTTGTGGTCCAAAGAAATTTAGACTGAAAGTCAGACAGATCTGACTTAAATTCCAAACTCTTCTACTTCCTAGATCTATCATTATGAGCATTGGTAATTTTGTTTACAAAATCAGAATGACGATGCCTGCCATACCAATATGATTCTTGGAGGCTGTAGAACAAGAGATATGAGTGTCCACTTTACCCAGAAACCTCGGCAAAGGTCCTTTCCAATGCCCAGAGATGCATCACTGACTTCTCTGCCATTCCAACTACACCAAAGTAGGTCATCATGCCATCTCTATGTTCTCTAGTACCCTGTGCCACAAAATCCCTCACACCCCATCTGTCAGGACTTCTAAGAGCCACCTACCTAAACTTTGACTTCCACCTTGCTGATATCAGCCACCATTAGTTCATGTTGATAACGTTGAACAATGGTTACATTAATTATTTTGCTTTGAAAAGTATTTTTAAAATACAATTCTTGAGTGGGTCTTAAGTCCAATTAAAGAGCTGCTGTTTCCTGCCATGGTAAGAGTGCTACCACTGTACTCCTAGGGTTATTGTTCCATGCTGGGGTTAGTTGTTGTTCATAGATGTCATGTTTGGGAAGGACTGCTGGTTGCTCCCCTCCTTTGGAAGCTATCATGACACCTTCTGGTACCATGAAAGCTAGTCCTTGTGGAGGATGTTTTCAGGTTAGTTCCAGCTCAGGGGCTTTGAGCTCTGTGTCTGAGACGCATGCTGTGTTCAGCAATAGGGATTTACTTCTCACCTCTTGGGGGTTATCAAGGGCAATAGCAACAGACTGTAATGTTTTGGGAGTTTATTAAAAAGCCCTGGACAACAATTCAAAAGAGGCTTCTCATGCCTAGTGTTGGGGTTTTTGTTATGTGGTCTTTGACTTTTAGAGGGAGTATTGTCAGCCCAAATGAAACAAAATCATTTAAATTGATGTGTGTGTGTGTGTGTATAATAGCAAGTATTATAGGGTTTTTTAGCTACATAATTAATAGTATGATTTCTTATGACTTTTTTAGACATCCTTGATGTTATTTTACTGTCCTTCTATATTTATCTCCCCCTTCTCCCTAATTAAAGCCCCTTATTTTCCCATTTGCCCCTACCAGATCACTCACACCATACTATTCCCCTCTCTATTTCTACCCTACCCAACCCCAGAAATCTCCCATTTTTATTTTCCTGGTTTATGCAGTTACTCCAGCACAGGTACTCAAACCATGCCTGGTACAGGAAACCTAGCTAACTACACAGGGTTAGTCAAGGATCTTGGAGGAGAACCTAGAACTGTCATTTTATTAAACCAGCAGGATCCATAACTACATTCCAAATAATTATCCTTATACTCAAAACCAGTGTAGTCCTCACCCCTCATCAAGGAAGCTTCTCTTTACAATAGACAGAGACCATTACAGAAAATCACAACCAATCAAAATACAGAGTACAATCCAGTCCCAGCTGATACATTCACAACACAACTCCCATACCTAATGTGGAAGATGGGGCAGAAAGACTGTATAAGTCAGAGGAGCAGAGAGTTTGCTGTGAGATTGTTCTCTTAGTAGTGTCAGAAGCTGCACCCATGAAGTCTCACCAACATGACTACTTAAACATAAGCTGGACAAGGACAACACTAGACATGCTAACGTGCACAGGGAAAACTCAGTAGGCCTCAGATCCAGACAAAGAACTATTAGGCAACTAAGGATGCTGAGAGCAGGAGAGATAGTCTTCTCTAGGGAAGAACACATCAATTGGTCATCCAATACAAAATGGTCAGCCCTGAAAATATATACAGTATATATACAATAAATATATATGTATATATAACAATATATGGACTGAGCAGGTTTTATGTGTGCATTTTAGGTATATATATATTTAATTAAAAAAGAGGTCATTTGAAAGATAGCAAAGGGAAGGATATAGGAGGGTTTGAAGGGAAGAAAGGGAAGATGGAAATAGTGTAATTATATTAAAAAATAAAATAATAAATAAATACAATTCTTCATTCACCAATGTGAGCACATAGACTCTGGTAAGAAAACAGAAAACTCAAAAGGAGCATTTGAAGAGAATGAACCCAAGGGTGTGTGATTGGTGCACTGATAAAGCAGGAAAGACAAAACACCCAGAGATTAGGAGAGTTGAAACAAAGAAAAAGGCCAGGTCATCTAAGAGCAGCTATCATTTGCGGTAGGGGAACACTGTCACTGATAAACTGCTCTCCAGTAGGGCAGGAAACAGAGAAACAAATATTCTAAACTCTTCCTTCCCCCTGCCCTCAAGTTACTGATAGTCTCTATGTGGACCAAATCCAGTGAAAACTCCAGGGCAATAAAGGATCTGCGGATCTAGGCCCAACGAGGCAGATCTCCAAAACACAAAGGAGGACAGGGCAGGGTTTATAGCAGGGCTAGCAGGAAAACAGGGGATGCCAAACACAACTTGATATGTGCTGTACGTCTCTCCTGTGGGTTGGACTTACTCATTAAATCTCCCCTAAAAGCTAAGGAGGAAGGAATCTGGATCCTCATTTTACAGATAAGGAAACTGAGGCTTATGGAGATTTAGGATTAAGTGACTTTCCAAAGGTCACAGAGCTGGTAAACAGCAGAATCAAGATCAAATCTTTTACCTTTTAATTCCAGGCCCCGCTCTTAACTGCCCTTTGATAATGTCTTCCTGTTTAATGTTACTATCACAGCAATGGTTTGGGAAAATAAGACAATATAAAAGATACAATGAGTTTCTTTTTCACAGTTACTAATAACTTGGCCCCTAAGAAAAAGGCCTGAAACTTTTCTTGGACTGAAGTCCCATACATACCCATATTCCCCTATATGTTTTAATATAATGTAATCAAAAAGTTATTAATATAATGTAATAAAAAATGTAATCAAAAGTTTAAGTCTGAGTGGTATCAATGACAGTGTGACAGTGAATGACTCCAAGGGATCATCTCTCTATATTAACAGTGAAAATTCAAATAAAATCTGCCTGGGAGCATTGTTTTAAATCTGAGTTCAATTCCCAAAACCCAAGTAAAGGTAGGAGAGAACTGACTTACAGAGATGTCTTCTGATTTCTACACACACACACACTCAAACTATATACACACACACTCAAACTACACACACCCACATAAACACACATATAAATCACTTTCACACACACCCCCACAAACACAGCAGACACACACACACACACACACACACACACACACACACACACATAGGCATGCTCATGCATGCACCACCCAGCATGATAACATGTTCACACAAAATAATGATAATAATAATATTTTTTAAATATAAGATCCCTGAATCAAGTTTGGGAATACTCTACAATAAACCCAAAGTGCAGCAACCAAATATTGAATCAGTTAAAAAGACAAGTTCAAAAGAGTTGAATGCTGTCTGGCACCTTAACTACTCCCTACCCCACATGCTTCCATAGATTGTCAGCCTTCAACATGGTGCCTTCCCAGGATGGAATGCTAAGCCTTGGCTCCAGAAGGAGAAGAGCCGACACCATTCCCCAAAACTACATTTCATTATTTTACTTTCTTGGAGAAATGCCTGAAGTACTAACGCAAGATGCTTGTCTTTGTTTCACCAAATCTTAACTTATACAGGGCTGAAAAAGCCATGGGCATTTCTTCAAATTATTCTAAAATAAAGTCATAATCTACTGCTGTCTAGAGCAATGTATTACAGTCATGACAAACAATTGCATAGCAAGCCTGGGAGAAACAGATGAGGAGAGAGTTTCTTTGGGAAATTATGGGAGCAAATGCACCAGTGTATACTAGAGAATTTAGAAAGGTATAAGCATCCAAAGGGAAGGATGTATCCTCAGAAAAAACCTCAGGACATCTGTGTTGTTCACTATCTGTTGCTGTGATAAAATGACAGCGAATAACAATATAAGAAAACAAAAAGATTTTGTTTTTTACTCACAGCTTTAGTTTATGGCTGCTTGACTCCATGTTTCTGGACTTGTGGTAAGGCAGAAAGGCATGGAAGAGGAAAGATGCTTACCCTGTGGGTACCGAGATGAAAGAGAGCAAGAGAAGAAGGGTCAGGAAATAAGATATACCTTTCAGAGGCATATCTCCAGTGACCTACTTTCTCCAGCTAGGTCCCCTCCTAATAGCTCATTCAACTAGGAACTCATCAATGAATCAATCAGTTTATGAAGTCAGCACCCTCATAGCACCATCAGTTTGAATACATGAGCCTAATGAGGGGACATTTCGTATTCAAATCATAACACCTTCACCTCTGGAAGATTTCTAGATTTAATCAAAAGTGAATGCAATTCCAACTTGTCAACCATCTCCTTTTCTTCCTCCTACTCTTCTTTGTCGTTGATATATTGTGCACCATAATAAAGCTTTCCTGGGTTCAGAGAACAGAATAGCCACTAGATAGACATAGAAGCCAGAAAATGGTGGCACACACCTTTAATCCCAGCACTTGAGATCCCATGTCTTTGCTTGGGAAGGACACACACCTTTAATCCCAGGAAGTAATGGCAGGAAGCAGAAAGGTATATAAGGCGTGAGAACCTGAAACTAGAGGCTTTTAAGCTAGGAGGCTTTTAGCAGCAGTTCAGCTGAGATTCATTCGGGTGAGGACTCAGAAGCTTGCAGTCTGAGGAAACAAGATCAGCTGAGGAGTTGGCAAGGTGAGGTTGGCTGTCGCTTGTTCTGCTTCTCTGACCTTTCAGAATTTACCCCAATATCTGACTCTGGGTTTTCAATTAATAAGACCATTTAAGATTCGTGTTACACTTCTTCCTCCATTTCTTCCTCTTTTTCCTCCTCCTTCCTATTCTTTTTCACTTCCTCCTCTTCTTCATTTTCTTCCTCTTCATCCTTCTCCCCACTCCCACATGGCAGTCAAAGAAAGTCAGGCACATCAAAGAGAACAAAATCAATAAAGGTAAAAAGGCAATCTAAAGGATGGACTAGAGTATTTGGAACTGTGTATCTGAGAGAGATCTAATATTCAGATTAAATAAAGATCTACTGCAATTCAACAATGAAAAGAAAAAAATCAATGACTAGCTGGACCAAGAACTTAGATATTTCGCTCAAAAATTTACAAAAGATCAAGAGGCACATTAAGAGACATCTCACATAATTAGTTATTAGAGAAATATATCTAAAACTCCAATGAGATATTACCTCATACCTATAAGGATACTTTAAATTTTTAAAAAGTGAATACTAACAACTGTTTGTGATTGTGGAATAATTGGAATCCATGTACATTGTTGTTGGGAATATGAACTGGTTTGGTGAATATGGCAATTTCCCAAAGGGTTACCACATGACTCAGTAGTTCCATTCCTAGATATTCAATGGAATTGAAAACAGGCACTAAATACATGTGACCAGGTATTCCTAGCAACACTACTTAGAATAACCAAATGTGAAAAAATCAAATGCCCATCACGACCAGATAAAAAAGATTTCATGTGTCCATATGATAGAATATTACCTATGAAAAGGAACGGAGTACTGATACATGTACAACATAAACCCTGAGAATATCATCCTAGGGGAAAGAAGTTACCCACAAAAGCTAATTCCGTTCATGTGAGCAACTCCCTTAAATCCATAGAGTAGTTTCCCTGGTTCCAGGAAGAAGAAATGAGGGATAGATAAAATGTTTCATTCTAAAGTCATGAAAAAAGCTCAGTTATTTGATGGAGGAAGTCGTTGCATAACATATTAAATCCACTAACAGCATTTATTTTTCAGAGATATATGTTTAACTTAAAGTCATATCATTTTTACCTCATGTTTTAGATATTTAAGTTAAAAAAGAACAGTAAATGAATTTGGATCTCACAGTTTCCTGTGATTACTAGAAAAGACACAGAGTATTATATAAATTCCTCAGCTCTTAATACATATGGGTTGCTCAGTGATTACAAACACTTGCTGAGGACCCAGGTTCATCACGTGGCTCACTACTGCCTGTAAGTCTAGCTCCAAGGAACCAGATACCCTCTGCAGGACTCCGTGCACACTGCACATATGTATACAGAGAAGCAGCCACACACCTGTATAAAATAAAATAATAAAAAATTCTCAAAAATCTGAAATTAATGTACTTTGCTTTAAGTTTCCATTGATTTTATGATAAGTCATAATAACACAAGCCATTATAAGTCTGACATTTTGAAATGAATTGGTGTTTTATGAGTAATAAGAGGAATGCTATAACTGTGACAAAACTCACTGCATTTTTCATTGGGGGTCACAAACAACTTATAGTCACTCATCCAATAGGTACTTGTCTAATAGATACACATAATACTCTGCTAAGTCCAGGGAGCACCTCAAAAGATATGTTAAGGCTCATCAGAGAGGGACAAAAAAAATGGCATGCTCCAGGGGAAACGTGAATAAAGCAGTTCAGTGTTTAAAACAGTAAGCCTTGAAGTCATGCTGCCTGCAGTTGAATCCCGGTTACGCTATTTCCTAGTTGTGAGAAATTAACTTGTCCATGTTCCAGTTTCCTCTTTTGTAAAATGGAGAGATTCTTGTCATGTACCTCATAAAACTGTTGTGAAATAAAATACTTTGGGAAAGAGAAAACCTTCAGAATAGTGTCTGAAACATACCATATACTCTGTTTGTGTTCATTTGCCTATCTTCGAACATCTGTGACTCGGATATCTTTCTTCATCTCTGTACTCTTTCCCTGTGTTGGGTACCTCTAAGAAACCATTGCACTCCTATAGCTTCATCTGCCATCTATGTTTTTGTTCATTTTGAGAGTAGGAATCTCCCAGTTCAAATATCTTCCACATACTGTATTGGTCCACTTATAATTGCCATGCTTTCTCAAACTTTTAGCTAATAAGTCAAAACTCTGTCCCACAAAAATTCTACCTCAGGGAGTGGTCCAACTTCAGTGAGCTGGACTGAATTACATGTGATTCTTCTCCTTGGGTCTTTGACAGTAGTAGTTTCTTACACCATGGGAGCATAGACCCCTCAAAGAATATAATGAACTATTTTAACAACTACCTCCAGGAATACATACATGAAATCACAGCTCATATCCAATCTTACAAAGTTTCCTGACACAGAGAATGATAGAAACCTCTATTAAAATAATGCCCTTGTTTGGGCCTCTTTTGTGGTATTTACAATTGAGTAAAGTGGTCTAGAAATGAAGGCAGAAATTACTGAAATGAGAAACTTGACCTATAAGTCTATATGAGTTGGATAGATCCATCTACTAAATTTTATTTCACTCTTGGGCTCCAATTCTGCTTTAAACAAGGATGACACCAAAGTTGGCAGAGGAAAGTTCAGAGGTCTCAACCCTACACAAAGAACTACAGAAAACTAAGGAATGCTGAAAGTGGGAGAAATAGTCTTCCCCAGGGAAGAGCACACCAACTGGTCATCCAATACCATGTGTGTGTGTGTGTGTGTGTGTGTGTGTGTGTGTGAGAGAGAGAGAGAGAGAGAGAGAGAGAGAGAGAGGAGTAGGCATGCAATAACAATTAGTGAAAAGAGGCTATGAATTTGAAAGAGAACAAGGAGTAGTATAACAGGAGGGTTTGAAGGGAGGAAAGGGAAGTAAGAAATGTTTTAGTTATATTCTAATTGCAAAATATAAAAAACATATTAAAAATGAAATCTGAAAGAAGTAAACAAGAGATGAAGTGCAATTATCTGTTAAGAAAACACACCCAGTAAGACCTAAAACTTGGTTGATAGCATCTACTTGTCGATTTCTTGTTGGAATCAGTAAAACTTTCTGTTAAGTATTCCACATGATTCTTATCCTTTCATATAATTGATTAAATGAATCAAGGTAAGTACAATATTTAGACTAATTCTTCTCATGCAATAAGTGCTATATAGCTGTTAAAATTATACTGAAGATGAATATTGAAGGAATGTTTCCAAATATAATAAATGAGGAGGAGGGGTGACTGGGAAATTAAGAGGACAGGAAAGGGAGGGTGTAGGGGAAAAAATTTGTGGTGATATTTTGTTGTACTCTAATAAAGCTTAACTGAACATCAGACAGAGCTAGCCACAGATTTAGCCACAGAGGTCAGGCAGTGGTGGCACATACCTTTAATTCTAGCACTCAGGAGGCAGAGGCAGAGATTTGTCTGGATCTCTGTGAGTTTAAGGACACCCTAGACTACAGGAGATTAATCCAGTCTAAAAGAAACAGTGTCATCATAGAGCCTCCATCCAGTAACTGATGGAAGCAGATGCAGAGATCCACAGCCAAACACCAGGCTGAGCTCCGAGAGTCTAGTTGAAGAGAAAGAAGAGGGATTCTATGAGCAAAGGGCATCAAGATCATGATGAGGAAACCTACAGAGACAACAGAACCAAACTAGTGGGAACTCATGAACTGTGTGGACCAATAGCAGTGGAGCCTCCATGGGACTGGACTAGGCCCTCTGCATAGGTGAGACAGTTGTTTAGCTTGACCTGTTTAAGGGGCCCCTAGCAGTGGGATCAGGATCCATCCCTGCTGCATCAGTGGGCTTTTTGGATCCCAGTGCCTATGGTGGGACACCTTACACACCCTTGGTGCAGGGGGAGGGGCTTGGACCTGCCTCAACTGAATGTACCAGGTCTGCTGACTCCACATGGGAGTCCTTGCCTTGGAGGAGGTAGGGATGAGGGATGAGTTGGGGAGGAAGGCTGGAGGGCGGGAGGAGAGAAGGGCACCTGTGCTTGGTATGTAAATTGAACAGAAAATTTCTTAATAATAAAAATAGAAAAAAAACAATAAAATAGATATTTCAAAATGAAAAAAAAGACAGGAAGGATGGAAGGAAGGAAGGAAGGAAGGAAGGAAGGAAGGAAGGAAGGAAGAAAGAAAGAAAGAANGAAAGAAAGAAAGAAAGAAAGAAAGAAAGAAAGAAAGAAAGAAAGAAAGCCAGCCAGCCAGGCAGGCAGGAGTAGTGGCACAAACCTTTAATCCCAGCACTTGAGATCTCATGCCTTTGCTACCAGTATTTGGGAAGCACACAGACCTTTAATCCCAGCACTAGGAAGGTTGAGATAGGAAGTGAAATGCCTGGGCGGAGAAAGGCATATAAGGCGTGAGGAAACTCAGACTCTTTTGGCTGAGGACTCAGAGGCATTCAGTCAGAGGATTCGTGGAGTTGGCATGGTGAGAAGTGGCTGTGGCTTGTTCCTTTGTCTCTCTGATCTTTCAGCATTTACCCCAATATCTGGCTCTGGGTTTTTATTATAAAATTATTTAGGATTCGTGCAACAGAACTTCTATTTATTCAGGAAATTATAATGTGTTAAGTGTTATATTAAGTGCTTTAAATCTCATTTAACTCACACAGAATCTGAAACATATAGATAGGAAGTATTATTATCTTCATCTTATATATGGATCAGAGTCCCAAGATTTTGTTATAGGCCTGAGATCACAGTGAACAAGTACAGGATATGAAATTTAATATGAATAGTATATGCTGTATACAAGATCAATTTTAAAAGTAAATTCCTTGATTTCAAGTGCATTTTCAAATTCACTGACCCTCAGATCAAGTTTACTATGAGAAATTCATTTTAGACTTATTATAAGAAAAGGTTTTCTTTCCAATAATAAATGTCTATGCTTCCCACTAAGTTATCTCTAGGCTCTGATCTTTTGTGTGTGTGTGTGTGTGTGTTCACTATTCCAAAACATAGACCCTCTTGGAGTAGTTGGAGGATTTTCCTTCCTTCAAATGTCTATTCAATTTCTATTTCTATCTTCTTCATTATTATTTCACCTAAAACTTGGTTATGGCCAAAAGCAAGAGCCAAATGTGTACCTGAGTAAAAAATTAATATCTCTTACTGGCCAAAAGATTATTCTTAAAATTATGTTTCTCATTCATTTCATTTTCAAAGCCATTCTTCATATAATCCAAACAAATTTTTTTATCCAAATATTTGCTCCACCCTCAACTTGATGTTCAGTCTCAGGATTGTTAATAGGCAAGGCCTTTATGTTAACTTACCATGCATCAGTTAAGTGTTTTATAAGCTGTTCCTTTTTGTTCTCCCTGCAAGCCGATGGCATAAGTTTCAGTTATCCTTCATATTCAGATAGGAAACTGGAAAGCGGAAAGGATACATATACATATACATATACATATACATATACATATATATATATATTAAAGTCACATAGGCTATAAATTACTGAGCTAGGGTTTAGCTTCAGTTTGTATTGCTTACACATACAATTTTCAATGAAGGTATACATATGAGCATCTGCCAATAAGGTCACATATAATTCTTGGTATTCAATAGATGATTACTAATCATATTGAGATTACATAAGAAATGGATAAACCAATCTCAAGACTTGCCAGGCTATTTCTTACTTCTCCTCCAGGCTGATCTTATTCTGTTTTTATTTTCACAAGGATCTTGACTCAGTTTGGTTTCTGGCATGTAGCCCTTTCTGTCTCCTGCCGCTTTAGACTTGGCATCTGGTCCCTGCCATTTTTGGTTTGACCTGCTATAACCACTTAGAGGCTTTGGCCCAGATTCACTCTATGATTCTCTCAGCTTCCAAAAGCTTCAAGTGGGGCTCCACCAGAGCATCAGCCTTTCATGAAACAAATGCTATGCTTGTCCCATTTGGCTGGAAGCACAACTAAGCCTATCTCAGGTAACCTGAAAAGAGAAGTTGAGAAATTCTCATCAGTGTCATCTCTACTACTGTAAGATTACTGTGAATAACTGCCTTGAAGATCTCTATGTTAATATCAATCCAAGAAAATCCATATATGTAACTGATCAACATAGGACAGCCCTGGTGTGACCACTGGGAAAGAGTTTATTAGGGAAAACATTGTTTTGCAAGATGCTTTTTGAGTATAACAACAAAGATATCATTGGAAAGTCAATAGGAAACATGTTTATTTCATTTTTAAGTAATAAAACTAGAAACATGCATGTTAGAGAAGGCATAATCCTTATATTGTTCGATGGACCTATGTGATAAGATTGCTTATTTTCATCACCTTTTACTTATGGTTTATATTGGCTATTCTTTTTGTTGACTTTTCAAAAAATTATGAGAGGATTAAATTGATACTGTTCTTAATTTTTTTTAAAGTAAAAATGTTAAGAATCGTTATGCTCCGAAATTTCTAGTCTTTGTGTGGAGAACTTCAACCTCATGGCCCTTCCCCTCCTTCTCTCCTTTCTCCTTCCCACCCAGAGTTTGTCACAAAACTGGGATACAGTTGCTAGAGGGACCCTGAATATCAACATGGAACTAAAGTGGATCCATATAGGGCATCTGATTTAAGATTCTTTGCTCGTTTGGTTTTTTTCCCAGTGAGTGAACACATCTCAGACCCTGCTTAACCCAGGTCGACAGGATGAGGAACAAACTGGAATAAAAACATCCCTCCCTGGAAATACAGCAATGCTAGTCTTTGGCCTTAAAAGCAACTATCCTTCATGCTTTTGGGACACTGGGAGAACATAGGTATTACAGAAAAGCTCTCCAGATTTAGTGGATTCCTAACATGTAGGCAAAAGGGAACACCAAGAACCAGAATTTGAAGTTTCAAAAGAGCCCAACTAGTGAAAGATAACATGGCTTGTCTATTTCAGGTGACAAGGGACCTACATGTAAGAACATTCTACCTTGGCCACACATTTCTGTGCAACCGCTGATATACAAATAGACACCTACTGACCCAAAGGAAGACACCTTTTCCCTCACAAATCTTCAGTTACAACTAAGCTCATAGAGTGTGAAGAACAGTGGATTACTCAGCCTAGTTCTGGGAAACAGGGTACATGGAAAGGGACAGTCTTATAGACTTGGATAAGTGAGAAGACAGGCTTCAAGAGAACCCAAGAACTCTACAATAAGGAAAGTTGTAGAGCGAATCTTAAACGGTCTTATTAATTGAAAACACCAGGCCAGGTATTGAGGTAAATTCTGAATGATCAGAGAGACAGAACAAGCCACAGCCAACCTCCTCACCTTGCCAACTCCTCAGCTGATCTTGTTTCCTCAGACTGCAGGCTTCTGAGTCCTCTCCCGAATGAATCTCAGCTGAACTGCTGCTCAAAGCCTGAATGCTTAAGAGGCCCTCTAGCTTCTGGTTTCCATACCGTATATACCTTTCTGCTTCCTGCCACTACTTTCTGGGATTAAAGGCATGTGTCTTTCTCAAGCAAAGACATGAGATCTCAGGTGCTGGAATTAAAGGTGTGTGCCACCATGCCTGGCTGTTTCCAGTGTGGCCTTGAACTCACAGAGATCTGGATGGATCTCTGCCTCGGGAATGCTAGGATTAAAGGCATGTGCTACCACTGCCTAACCTCTATGTTTAATCTAGTGGCTGTTCTGTTCTCTGACCCCAAATAAGTTTTATTAGGGCACACAATATTTTGGGGGACATAATATAATCACCACAGAAAGTCAGCTGACAAAGATAAGTCCTCCTCTTTCATACTAAAGTACTGTTGGATTGTGCTCTTTAATCAGAGTCTCTATCCCAGTCTCCTTTAGAATGCTCCATAGGGCCATGAAATAAGTTATAAATAGAATATGTAGGAACTAGCATGTGTCACTTACAAAGACATGATACCTAAAACAGTGGATTTCCTTCCTCATGTTTTCTATGTAGCATTTGAAGAGTGCCTACTCACAAGAGGAGACACCTGAGTTCCAGAATGATAGTAGTTGAAAGGAGGTTCCATTGGGAAAAGGAGTTTCCATTGGAGACTTTCTCCAGCCCTGTGTTAGCAATCAGACCCATTTATAATCTATGCGTTCTTTGTCACTTCTCTCCATCCATCTGGCTGCTGTGCCCTTCCAGTCTTTTCTTACAGCATAGCTACAGCCTACTCAGGGTCCTTGCTTTCTTATGACCTCAGCTTACTTGTAGAATATTACAGCACCTCTATTTGGACCTTAGGTCATCAGTATCTAGCTCCTTCATTCTACATAGTGAGAGCCTGATTGGTCAATGATGTTCGTGTTGGGTACAGCTGTCGTAGGCTAGTGGCTGGTTTAAAAAATGACTGCTTTTACACCAAGTATTCATCTGCTCTTCAGTAAGCTGTGGTATCTGACTGTGGAAAGAAGAAAGGATGAAATCATATACGTGTAGCCAAAAAAAGTCACCCCAACATGGCTGATTTAGGTCTGTCTTGTTTGAAAAGGCTGTAAGACAAAGTAACTTATAAGCTCATATGGCTGTGAGAATGGCAGATTTGAGCATTCAGTATGGAAGGTGTGCCAGGAGATCCATGAATGAATCCAGAAAATGGGTCATATATACACAGTAGACTATTATTCAACCTTCATACCAAGGAAAATCCTGTTACTTGTGACAATATTGATGAACTTAGAGAGCATTATTCTAAGTAAGTCAGGGCCATGAAGAAAAATACTGCATTATCTAATCTATCTGTGGAAGTTAAAAAAAAATACTAGCAAAGGGTGAGAAAGGAAATAGACAATGGAGGAGTTAAAAGCCTTAGTTAAAAGAACTAAGTTCTGAAGATTAATTATACATATAAGAACTATAGTAAATATACCACATATTTAAAAATTGTTGAAAGAATAGATTTCAAGTGATCCACCACAGGAAATAATATGTATAGTTATAGCTACGTTAATTAGATTAATTGAGTCAGTTCACAATGTAATCATATATCAAGATATTACATTGTACCCTATAAACGTATATAATTATTAATAGATCAATTAAAAATAATATTGAACATTTGTTCTCAGCCTTTGCAACTATGTGTATCAAGCATACAGTCCTCAGCATTAGAATATCTCCAGTGGACTTGGCTTCATTAGCTAGCAAAACATATTATTTAGCCTTGCTACCTCAATCCAGGTACTATATGCTTGGATCCCATCTACTGCCATTTATTCTCATTCTATAAATGCATAGAATGATCTCAGTGAAGAAATTTTGGTAGAATCCTATTGGGAAGTGTGGCCTACCTTGACTTGAAGCTATGGCCTCTAACCATGTCCTTGTTGGCACCTCTCCCTAGAGGCCAGATTGTGATCTAGCTTTTCTAGCCCATAGTCTAGGACCCTGCTTCAGATAAATCACATCACCCTGTACCACTTTCCTGCTCATTCAACTTATTTTGAGGAGCAGCAGTGCCTGGAACTCATGTTTCTATGTTGTACTGCATATCACTGGACAGTAACACAGATCAGGATAGAGACAAAACCTACTTTTGCTCTCTGTCCATGATGAATTATATTGTACTCAGCAATGGCATGGAAAGAATAGGACTGTCTTTTACCAAGGGTAGAAATGAATATTCTAAACATCTCTGTCCTTGACAAGATCAACCAGCAAGGAAGGACAAGTGACTAACAGATAAAGCTATGGAAAGCTTAAAGAACATGAATCTTATTTTAGCTCAAGTTTAATAAACTAAGTCACATGAGGTCATGAAAACATCTGTAGTCTATCTAAGAGAAATAGAAGTAAAAGCTAGCTTTTATTAAGCACTGATTCTAAGACAAACAATGTTCTATTTGCATGTTTTATGTTATCCTCACACTATCGCTTAAGCATGACCATTGCTCATCTTAAGACAAAATGTTCTTTGAGGGCATTGTCTTGCTTTTAGATTGGTTACTTTCTTTCTTGCTGTTGAAGCACAGAGAGCATCTGTGGCTCACCCATGATTTTATATATACCCAGGAAGTGGCAGTGCACGCATTTCAATCCTGTGCTTTCCTACTTGAAAACTCACATCCCTCACTCAGTAGTACATCACATACTTTGCTTCCAACACATATCTGACTGTGGTTGAAAGATTTTCTGAAAATCTATGAGTGGTCCTCAACCTTCCTAATGCTGTCACACTTTAATACAGTTCGTCATATTGTGGTGACCCCCAACCATAAAATTATTTCATTGCTACTTCATAACTGTAACTTTGCTACTATTATGAATCATAATGTAAATATCTGATATGCAGGATATCTGATATGTGACCCCCGTGAAAGGGCCCTTTGACCTCAAAGGGGTTGCAACCTACAGGTTGAGAACTTTTGATCTGTGTGGTCTTCTAGTGACAAAGAAAAATGAAGGGTAAAAGTCTTTACACATAGAAGCTGAGGATTTGCAACAGCTGTCTCGTCCTCTCTCCTCAGACTCCTCTCGGCATAGCAGCAACAGAAAAGGAGCCAAGCAGGCTGCAGAAATATCTGCTCGGGTTGCTGTTTGGACACAATCCTAGGGGTAGTAGGACAATGATGTTGCTATGGTTTCATTGTTTATCTCTTCATCATATGCATATCTTCCAACTGCCTTACACTCCCTTTTGAGACCTTTACATTTTGAATAGCACTAGGTGTGGGACACTGCAAATGTTCTAGCACTATGAGAAGTGCATTATACACAGATGCTTATATACATTAAACACAGATTAAACACAGCGTTATATACAGATGCTCATACACATTATACACATTACACACAGATTATACACAGTACTATACACAGATGCTTATATACATTATACACAGATTATACACAGATGCTTATACACATTATACACAGATTATACACAGATGCTCATACACATTATACACAGATTATATATAGCATTATACACAGGTGCTTCTTTCAGTTACTCAGATCCTGCCAGAAAGAGATGATGACCTAAGTATTTTGAATGGAGATAATTTGATACAAAAAAACTGGTAATATGATTGACTAAAGATCTGAGAGTCAAAGAGAAGATAACAAGGCAATTTGGTAATTATCAGTAGCAGGAAGCTCAACTTCAGCTACATTAGAGAGCACAATAATAGGAAGTGGTATGGCAAAGTACAAAACTAGAGCTACTGGGCAGGCAGGCCACATCTGCATGGTCCAATGTAGTGGCCACTAGTCACATGTAGCTACTGAGAACTTGAAATATATCTAATCCTCACTGAGAAGTACTATTGTAGTACAATATTATTTTAAGGTGTGTTACTTCTATGTTGCATTTCTTTAACTCCGTAAATCTGTGTTACTGTGTCTGTGTAAAACACCTGATGGTCTAATAAAGAACTGGCCAATAGTGAGGCAGGAGAAAGGATAGGTGGGGCTGGGAGGCAGAGAGAATATATAGGAGAAAACTGGAGAGGGATATATAGAAGTGGCCAGAGAAGGGGAGGACATCAGGACCAGCCACCCAGCTACACAGCAAGCCATGGAGTAAGAGTAAGATTTTCAGAAATGAGAATGGGAAAAGCCCAGAGGCAAAAAGTAGATGGGATAAATTAAGATAAGGAAAGCTGGCTAGAAACTAAGCCAAGCTAAGGCTGGGCATTCATAAGTAAGAATAAGCCTCTGTGTGTGATTTATTTGAGAGCTGGGGGCCCTCAAAAAGAGTAAAATAACAACAATAACAGGCTATAGATGTGGAAAATACACACCAGATTTCAAATACTAACATGAGAAAATAATACAGCACATATACTGTAGATGTCACTAGCACTTTAAAGTGTTGATATATTAAAATGATAATTTGTGTATATTAGGTGGACAAAAATGTACTATTGCATTGATTTTGCCTATGTCTTACACCTCTTTAATATAACTAGCAGAAAATGTATATTGATATATGTGCTTCACATTATATTTCTATTGGATCACACTGGACAGTATGTAAGCTGAGGGTGGAGGCTATGAAGGAAGAGCCAGAGTCATAGGGGAAACCCAGCTATTACCGGTAAACCTGTCTCAGTTACCAGCACCTATTTGTCATAGAGGGAAATCCCACTTCTTTCTCCCCTTTCCTTTCTAGTCTTCTGTTGGTAATTCATTGTCAAACTCAGGGGACAACCTGTTGGCATAGGTGAGCGAGGATTGCAGCTTAGAGAACCAATGCTCTTGAAAAACAGGGGAAAGAGGGGAAAGATGAGGGGAAAAAGCAAAGACTGAACACATAAATGAATGAGACATGTATAGGCGGAAGTTTTCTGCCCCGACTGCCTGCTCGCCATCTGGGCAGCTGCTTCCCAAGTACTTGACTCCGGGGCTTAGTATTACTTATAAATGCTTGGCCCATAGCTCAGACTTATTACTAACTAGATCTTATGCTTAAATTAACCCATAATTCTTATCTATGTTTAGCTGCATGGCTTGGTACCTTTTCTCAGTCCAGCATTCTCATCTTACTTCTTCTGCATCCGACTGGTGACTCCGTCTCTACCTTTCCTCTTCCCAGCCTTCTCCTAGTCTGCTTACCCGACCTACACTTCCTGCCTGGGTACTGGCCAATCAGTGTTTTATTAAACCAATAAAAGTGACAAATCTTTACAGTGTACAAGAGCATTATCCCACATCATTTCCCCTTTTTTTCTTTAGAAAGAGATTGACTATGACCATTAACTATTATAATCAGCCCCATTTAAATAAAAACAAATATTCATAAACAATATTTTGGGAACTTGTCTGGACTATGGGCCCAGGCAGGACCAAGAAACTTCCCCTACAGACATGTGGGTAGGACTCTACCCACTTTATACCAATACCTCTATTTATACATAAGTAGAAAACAGATCAATCATGTAACTGCCGAGTATTGAGTATCATATAGCTAGGAAGTAGTAAAGTCAGGAGAATTTGCACCCATGCTGGTACCCTGTCTCTGAAGATTATGGGTTTTTAAGCTATTTTAAAAAAAAAACCATATGTGGGTCTTTTGTCTGCGTGTATGTCTGTGCACCATGTACATGCAGTGCCTGTGGAGGGCAGAAGAGTGTATCAGATTCCCTGGAATTAAAGTAACAGATGGTTACTGGTGGGTTCTGGGAATCTAACCCAGGTCCTTTGGAAGAGCATCTAGTGCTCTTAACTGCTGAGCCATCTCTCCGCACTGTTTGTACTGTATCTTTGTCTTCACAGCTTCACCTTCTGACCTTTTGATTAAAGTCTTCTCCATCAGCCTTACACTCAGCTATTGCCCTGGGGGTGGAAGTAGCCCACGCCATCCCAGGAGATGATGCTCTATTTCTGTGAAGACACATTCTGCTCTAGATTACTCTCCAATCTAACCCAACTCTGTCTTTTTACCTTACTCTAGCCACAGTCCATGTAGTTTGTCTAACGCTCAACACTTCCTGTTTCCTATCGATCCAGATCACTGCTCAGAAATTGCTGTTAAAAAAAAAGCAAAGAGTTGCATCAGCTTACACAACAGGTCTTTTGAACAAAGTTGGCACAGTGGCATAGTGATGTCTAAACCTTTCTTTTCCCAGTAGAAACATTATCACAGCCTAGTTCAAAACCTCTCAGTGAAAGAGACTCCAAGTATGTCCTTGTCCCAATCACCATTTAGTAGTCTTGCTATAACCAGACAATCCTCTAGCATGGAAAGGGGTTAGTCTTTTAAGGAGGGCCAGTGCTTAATAACCGCCTTCCAGGAATGCTGAGGAATGGTGTGCATTCAAGGGTGCTCCGGAAGACTAGCAACAGGCTCTTTGTCGTCTAATCGCCCTGGTTAGGACAGCATCTCTGCTTAGTCTTTCCAGAGCCCCTGAAAGCTCAATGTTCGGAGTAAGTTTTGCAGAACAGTAAGGGGATTGCTAATTATTTCTTGGGCCTTCTCTTCCCCAGGACAATAGATCAGGCTGGATAGTTATTGAGTGATGGGGAAGAAGGGGGGAAGTGGGTTGCAATGGATTCAGGATAGCCTGTAGGTCACAAGGTCAGGTTTCGAAAAGTTATTGTACAGACCGCTGTTGGTAGCTCTGCTTATTAGAGAGAATTAGATCCTTTGTGTTGTTTGTAAAAGCGAGAAAGTCCCAGCCAGACTCTGGCTTAAGTAAAACTTTTATTGCTGTCAGTCACATGACCCCTCTAGCCTGAGCCCTCTGTGGGAGTCCTTCTTGAAAGGCCAACTACCTTTCCTCATTCCCAGAGCTGTCTGGGTAGACCCAAAACACTTCAGAGAGCAGAGAAATCCCTGCCATGGCTATACAGGTGGTTTCCATGAGATGACATGTTTAGACAGTTCTGAAAAATGTGGGTTGCAAGAATTGTTCACTCTCATCACCCATGATTATAATTACTTACTTGCTGCTTGCTTTCCCTCTCTCTCTCTATATATATATACATTCTGTGAGAACAAGGACCACATTTCTTTTGTTCCCTGCCCTACCCCCAGGGCCACGCCTAGAGCTTAGCACGTAGAAGAAAACAAACATATGTTTGGTTAAAGTAAATATTTGTACACTACCTAACATGTGTGTTTGCCTAATACCTGGAGACTATCAGCATCTATAAATTACAACTGGTTCACAGAGAACTTGTAAGATGTACATCCTTGATCTAATTATCACATGATGTATTTTATGTAGCTCAGAAAACTGGCTGTAATTAATCCAGTTTGTCATGAAGATACTGACACCCACGGATTTTAAATAATAGTATCTTGAAGAAGGGAGAACTAGTTAATGCCAAACCTAGGATTTGAGTCCAGCATTCTGTTGCCCACCATGCTGCACTCCAAGGATGACATGGCATTAGGAATGGCAATGGAGGGGCTTTCCTCTATAAACAGCAGTAAGAAAACAGAAAGGGGGTTAAAACTGTGGGTCCACGGTAGAGCACATACTTAGTAGGCAATTGCCAGTATAGTGGGAAGAAGACAGAAAGATAAGTTGGGGATTTTTTAAAATCAGATGTATTTTAAGGAAACAAGTGACTTCATTCTGTTGAGTCAGCTAATAAAAAGGAGTAGCATACTAAGCAGTGAGAAAGTACTGTGAGAGTTAGGACAGGGCAGAAGAAGCCTTTGGACATCACAGATCCAAAGAGAAAGGAGCAAGACTTGAGAGAGGAAAGAGAGGAGATGGAGGTGGGCTTTGCAACTGGAAGCTGTAGGCTCTTCCATTGCTCCAGGGAGAGACTGCTGTCTCAAGTAACGAGCTATAGAGAGAAGGCATCAGAGCCTTTAGCATTCCTCAGCTTCCCCCATTGGAAAATGGAGGCGACCATTCCCCAGGCAGCTCTTTCACAGTTCCAGCAGGAAACAAATGGACTTTAGGGAAGCACCACCATCCATCCTACCTCCCCAGACACCTGAACAACTGAAGTGTTCATTTCCTTAATAGCGACTTCACAGAATTCCACCCTGCTAGAAAGGAAAAGGAGAAAACAAACAAAGAAACTAAGAGGAGGCTGCCATTCCAAGGAGCTGCAGAGAGCTAATAAAATTGCTCATATTACTTAGTTGATTGTACATATTATACTTAGTGTTCATTTAGTTCCTGAGTGTCCCATAGGGAATACACTCGAAACTGTTTTAAAATATTCATTTGCTTTAAATCCAGTTACCTATATTTCCATTTTCATGTGCCATATATTCACAGATACATTTAAATATTCTATTAAAATGGATTCATTGTCAAATAACATAGATTCTGCCAAAGTAATAGCTAACATTTCAGTACTAAGCCTTCATCACAGCTACGTCAAACCCTTGATACCCCCTTCATTTCTTTCCAGTTCTGGCACTTGTAACCATAGCAACGTACACGGAAACCTTTCAAGCAGAACAGAACTGACAATCACACTAACGGCACAAATACCTGCGCTGAGAAAAGAGGGGCAGCCCAAGTAGGTAGCTGTTGAAATTAAAAGCTAATGACAAGAAAACAGCTGGAAGCAAGCACCCATGCACACTGCTGCCTCCTTCAAGTGTATGAATGGTATGTAGAGCCCAATTTGATTTATGTTTTATTAGTGACGAGGCTGTCATCAATGAATACTTCATTAGACATCATCTCAACAAACAAGTGGGGTGGAAACTTAAGGGAAATAAGTGATATGAACGAAAATTCAAGGGCTGCATCCATTTTCCAAGTGTCTGAGCCATGTTTTCTGCTCACCCATGTAGTGAGAGACAGAAAAGTGAACCACACTCACCAAATCCTTTCAAAACATAAACACATGTCCGTAAACTGTGAAGAACTGTCTGCTATTGAGAAAAGACTCCCATTAGCCAATTAGAGTAATTACATGGATTAAGATTTCTTGGTTTTGGTGATTTCTTTTTTTTTTTTTAAATCCCTAATCCTTTCTTACCCAGCAAGGGAAGGGATAAACAGCTGATATCGCCAGAGAATTAAACGAGGGCAAAGTAGGGCATTCTCATTTTCAGATCCCAAAATGTAATTGAAATTTTATGCTTACCTCAACATAACAACATGTGATAATTTCTGCTCAAGGGAAGGCATAAAGGGTCACATTTCCCCCAAGACTTCAATTACAGTAGCTTCTATCTTCCCTAAAACAGCATTTGGTCTCAGAAAATTGCCTTTAATGGTGCAGGTGTTTGTTGAGAGTATCCATCATATTTAGTTCTGAGTAATCCATATTAATTCGCCACCTTCATTAGCAGCAGCCTTTCTTTCCAGATGACAATGGAAAGCAAATATAATTTCAGACAGATGTGCTGCTTCTCTATGCATCAGAAAGATGAAAAAGAAGCTAACATTGGCTGGACATGGGGGAGATAAGACTCTGGTCCTTACATACACAGCACATGCATATTTGGAATCTATTCTGAACTGGACCCATATGTGTGGCTGCCTCCTTTGCACTTGGAAGAAGTCTGTCCATGCCCATGCAGCTGCTTATGAGCATGGCTCATGCCTACCAAGCAGACTCTTTTCACAAGCCCATGTAAATGATAGGCATTATTACTATTAAGAATAGTTATCTACAATAGTACTGAAAAGAACTGAGACAAATGCAGCTCACCCAATTTCAGCATGTAAAGTTCCCTTGTCCTTCATGTGATCACAGTGATAAACAGCTAAATGTCTTTGCAGGTTCCTCTATGTGTGCACATACAATGCTACATTTAGAAGTCACATTTCTGGAAGATTCACCATGATATGGCCTAGAAATGGCAAGTCTGGAAATTAAGGCATATTTGTTAACAATTATTTCAAGTAAATTTTTGACAAGTAGTGCTCAAGTCAACTCAACACATATCTGTGTTGGACTCTTGACCCATTATTGTAAGGGCATGGCTGGGTCTAGACCTAGGTTTCCATGGATGCCAGTCTGTTTCCAAAGCAAGGAAAGTCCTTTCAGTAGCTTTGGCCTCCTAGGTTTTGCCTGCTAATCAATGGGTCCTCTCTTTCACTGAGGTCAATACCTTGGTGAGGCAGAATCTGATTGTCAGCAGCCATCCCATCTAAAAGTACCCTAAGAGAACATGCCCTCTGAAAGAATGACTATATTCTTCAAAGGCCTCCATTTAGGTGAAGATAGAGTTGAGTAGCCTAGTTCCAGAGCTCCTATGGGAGAAGTATTGACTCTGCCAATATTCTTTTTTCTGTAATAAAAAAGGATATTGAAAAACACCTACTCTGCTTACTACAATGAATGGGTGAGTAAAAGAAAATTCAGAAGGAACTTTAATTTCTTGAATGCATTGTATTACTTCTTGACTAAATCTATATTTGATTCTCAGCCTCTAGGACATAGGTCAACTCCTTGACATGGATTAGAAGAACCTAACGGAGGCTTATCAATGTTTCTAGTCTTTTCTCCTTGCTACTACCACTAACCCTCACCTTCTATGTTCTAGCCACCTTGCACTTTTGACAATGTGCCTATCAATCTTGCCTCCATGGTATATGGAAACATTCTGGTGTCCAGGATGTTTCTCTAACATGGAAATTTTTATTTGATTGGCTTTATCCGAGAACCCAGATTTGTGCATTTTCTATAAACTCTCCTGTGTGGTTTTAAAATGTTGCAAAGGATGAAAACCATTGAGTTGGGAAATCTGAGTTCCTTTCTAGAACTGGATTCCCTTTTACTGGTGGTTATTGAGAGGGTTTCTTGCCTGTGTGGATACATTTAACTTTAAAGGTGGTTAGAATATCCACAGAGACAAGTGAAGACTAATAGACAAAAGAGCTCAGGACTGGTGGTCTAGCTGTGCAGGATATATTATACAGGTATTCTCCATTCTCTTGCACGGAATGATCTGGATAGAAAACAATTGCTTATGATAGAAATCATTCTTGTGTGGAATGATTTGAATAGAAAACAAAGGGGGTAGTGGTGGCACACACCTGACAGCCCAGCACTCAGGAGGCAGAGGCTGGTGGATCTCTGTGAGTTCGAGGCCAGCCTGGTCTACAGACTTAGTTCCAGGACAGCCAAGGCAACACAGAGAAACCTTGTGTCTAAAAACAAAATCAGAGAGAGAGAGAGAGAGAGAGAGAGAGAGAGAGAGAGAGAGAGAGAGNTCCAGAGCTTATAATTTGTTTTCCTTTTTATTTTCATTTCATTTAACTAATATTACACATGTTCTCAATATGTATGAGCACAAGTATACCAAAGGATGATTGAGTGGATATATATTCCTGAGATTTGGGAATATGTTTTATGCACCTTTGTTCTAGAAAGGCCCAAGGCAATGAAATCAGTAACTAATATGCTTTAATCTTCATTCAGCTACAACCATCTTTCTATTTATCAAGGAGCATGAAGGGGGCACAGTAGTAAAGTGGAGACTCTGTCAATGTTCATATCCACTGCTTCTATAGGGACATGGAATTTAGTGGTTAATTTCTATGCATTTCCTGGAAAGATAGCTGGAATGTATACTGCATACATTACAGTTACTCTTCTGGAACCCTGAATACAAAACTTATAAAAATTTCAGTACTGTGTGTGATGGCACACACCTGTAATCTCAGCACTGAAGAGTCCAAGATAAAAGAAGCACAAATTTGAGGCTAGCCTGGACTGAAAGCGAGACCCTGTCTGAAACAAACAAACAAAAATCAAATATTTTTACTGCACATTCTTGGTGATGTAAGACCACATTTTTGTTTTCAGAGTATTTGTCAATTAGAAAAGACAACAAAAGGATTTTATTACAGCAGTATGATAACAACTGTGTGAAGACCGGACTGGATATAATGATAGCACAGAGCAAAGGCAGTTATGTTACATTACTGGAACCAAGTTATGAGGCTTTTATAAGAATTCAGTCACTGTACTAGTTTGCTTTCTGTTGCTGTGATAAATACAATAACCAAAAGCAACTTGTGGAAAACAGCTTTATTTCACCTTTCACTTTCACATCATAATTCATCATTAAGGGAATTCAGAACAGGAACTCAAGGCAGGAACTAGAAGGAAGGAACTATGCATGTAGATCATGGGAGAATGCTACTTACTGGATTGCTCCCTCACTCAGGGTCACCTAGATTTTTTTTATAAAGCCCATATCCACCTGCCTAAATATGGTATCACCCACAGTGGGATGGGTCCTGCTATATCAGCCAGAAATCAAGAGTATGCCCCCAAAAGACATGCCCACAGACCAATCTGATCTAAGCAATTCCTCATTAAGGCTACTTCTTCCCAAGTGACTCTAGTTTGAGACACTTCAACAATTTGAATCACTTCAACAATAAAAACTAATTAACATAATGTGACCTTGTCATCTTGGCATACAAAGAGATCATTGTTAAACCACAATACTTTGCTTGTCCCCAAGATTTCATGTTACTATGACATAAAACAGCATACAACTTTAAAAGTCCTAAAATCTTTAAAGATTCTAATGCTTTAGAAGTTCAGTGTCTCTTTAAAACTCCAAGTTTAAATTTTGGGATCGGGTACAATAATGAAACAAGTAAAATATTCTCTTATTCCAAAAAGGAAGAACCAGCATACAGTTACAATCAGCTCAAAGAAAAACCAAAATCCTATAGTATACAAAGCTCAGTGTCTGACATCTTAGACTTACTCATGATCTTCTGGGCTCCAAAACGCTTTTGTAGCTCTATCTCTTCAACTCTGCGAACCTCAACACACTCAGCTTGTCTAGTAGACTCATGTTAGCTCCACTTCATACCTGCTGCTGTCCTTGGAAGATACCCCATGGCACTTCAGTACCCTCAAGCACCCACATCAACTGAGGCTTGCATCTTTACTAATGCTCTCTCTTGATCTCTCTTCAGGAACCCCAGCCCTGTCACACAGCACCAGATCTGAGTTTCTTTCCATTACCACTTCAGTTCTGGAGTCTACACTGCAACTGAAGCCATTCAGGACCTCTTTGTAGGAACTCCAACCCTGCCACGTCATGCCAAGCCTCAGCTGCTCTCCATGGCCCTCTCAAGCCTTCAAAACCAGTAGTATGTAAGAAAATCGTCATTCACCAAATTCAACGTGAACATGAGATTTAGCCTTGGGCCTTTCTGGAGCACAGCTTCTATGTGCTAACCCTGAGGAACTCTTCTCAGAACATTTCACCTCAATGATTCTGGTCTCTTCTCATCCACAACTGATTTCTCAGTCCCCACTGACTACCATCCATTGTCCCAGTCAAGCATAGTAGATTTCTATAGATTATCAATCCACAATAGCGTACAAATCACCCAAATATAGTCTTTGCTTCCCTCTGAAGCATCACAAGCTAGTCCTCCACTATATGCATTTATTTGAACATTTCTATCTCCCAAAATCCCACAGAAGAAAACATTAATCTATGAGAAATCAATGGCTTTTCCAGTCTACAACTCCACACACTTCCATAATCTTCCCTGAAAAGAACATGACCAGGTCCATCACAGCAATACCTCACCTGTGGTACCAACATCTCTTCTAGCTTGCTTTCTCGTGCTGTGATAAAACACTCTGACCAAGAAAAATTTAGAGTAAAGGACTTATTTCATCTTGTAGGCTACATTCCAATATCTAGGGAAGCCATGACAGGAACTCAAGTCATGAGCAGGAAGCAGAAACCATGAAGGAATGTTGCTTGCTGGCTTGCTTCCTTACTTGTTCCCTGGTTTATGCTCAGCTAGCTTTTTCATACAACCCATAACTCCCCACAAGAGGCTGGATTCTACTACACCAACTCACAATCAAGACAACATCCCACAGACATGCCCGTGGGCCAATCTGAAGTAAACAATTCTTCACTTGAGGTTCTTTCATCCCAAGTGACTCAACTCTCTGTCATGTTGATAATAAAAAACTAGGCAGTACAGTCACAGAGTCATAGTACAGTTACTGGCTGGAATGAAAACAAAGCAAAATTGAATTCAGTCAGACTGAAAGTAAACTCAGGAAACAGGCTGGTAATAACTTGTTTTAAACTACAATGATGCCTATGCATCTGTAGTTTCACTTTCTATGTTGTCAGTTACTTGTAGTCAACTGATGTCCCAAAACATACTGCCTGAAAAATTCTTTAAAAAGCAAATCGTGAGATTTGAATTAATTCTGAGTCATTGTATTAGTTACATTCCTTATAACTATGACTAAGTAATCAACAAGTAGCAATTTGAAGAGTAAGGATTTATTTTGACTCACAGTGTGCAAGATATATATAGTCTAACACATCAGGGAAGGCATGGCAGAATTCATGGTACCAGGAGCGTTTGGCTGGCCCTCCTCCTATATTGGCCATTGAAAGCACAGAGAGACAGACAGACAGACACACACACACACACAGAGACAGAGACAAAGACAGAGACAGAAGCAGGAGCAGGAGCAGGTATAGGCCATTTGATTCACTGCCCAGCAACCCACTCCTCTAACTAATCCCTACCTCCTAAAATTTCTACAGCCTCCCAAACTAGCACCACTAAGAGGGGAGCAAATGTTCAAACACCTAAAGCTGGGGGAACATTTCCTACTCACACTGTAATAGTAGTATGATGAGATCTCACTGTTATTGTACCCCATCCCATCTAGGATATAAGTAATATCTTGGCCCAAAGTGTTCACAGTGTGCATACTAGGCCACATATCACTTAGTAGCTTTTTTTTTTTCAGTTACCAGATCAACTGTCACAATCTGGCAAAACCTGTGTGCAAGTACCCTAATGTGGTAGCCTAATGCTATGTCACAATGATCTTATCATTCACCTCACTTCATTTAATCATACACAGATTGTATGATACCATATCATAACAAGAAGGGTAAATAAAAGTTCAATGAGATATTTTGAGAGAAAGAGACCATATCTATGTAACTTTTATTAGCATGCATCATTTTAATTGTTCTAATTTACTAGCAGTAGTTTCTTAAGCTTTACCATGTTTAATTTATAAAGCAAACTTTATTATAGATATACATGCTGCTATAGTTTAAATCTGAAATGCCCCTGACAAGCTTGTGTGTTTGAACAACTGGCCTTTTAGCTCCTGGTTCTATTGAAAGGTTATGGAACTTTTAAGGAGGTGGAGCCTATCTGGTGGAGGTGGTCCACTAGGGGTGGGCCTTTGATATTGACAACCCAGTACCATTTTTGGTCTTGTTCTCTCCTTCCTTTTCTGCTGCCATGAGGTGGCCAGGCACCTCACACTCATGTTGATAAAGAATGAGATGCCTTGCCTTCCCCACCATGATGAATTAGAATTGCCTTAAATCATAAGCCAGAATGAATCCTTCTTTTCTTCAATTGCTCTGTCAGGTATTTTGTCACAATAGGGACAAAGGTAACAAATGCATATGTATAGGGAAGAGAGCAGTTTACATACGGTTTAATATTACCCAGGATTTCGGGCATCCACTGAAGATCTTGAAGCATTATAACAGGAGACTATTGTAGCATTTTTGAGAACTCCTCTAGCATAACCACTCAGTTGCTTTTTTTTCACTCTGTGAACTTGCCTGGATAATACTGTACAGAGGTGATATTTATAGGCTGAATTTTGAAAGTACAGTTAAAAAATTTCCTATAGGGGTTCACACATCTTATTCTGCTCTTGTTTCTTGCTTATTGTAGGAAAAGCCAAGAGAACACCAGCTCACGTTAACCCTGAAAAAATACAGACAGGGGAATGTCATGTAAGAGATCACTAATATATGAGACCCTTTGCCTCAGACATCATGAAAATGCAAACAGCATTAAAGAGTACTGGCAGCAGAGATGAGAGTGATAAGGATGTGAGCCTCTGTGGACAGCAGAATGTGGTGGTTAATTTGACTCATGTCTGACATTATGCTTCTTTGCAGAGAAATAACTGAAATTGTGTGTGATTTTATGATGCCTTTAAGGAGTTTTGAAGTGCTTATGTTCAAGGTAGTTTTGTAATGAGCACTTCAAATGCTTCTGAGAATATCACAGGGTTAACAAGTTCACAGAAATTTTGAACAGTAATGGCAAGATGCTTGATCTTTCCTTTTTTATTTCAGCGTCTTTGCTAGGAAAAAAAAGAAGCATAACTGAATAAACCCTAGAATTAAGATCTCTTTTGACTGACAATCTCTTTAGTTCTACGTAGTTAAGAGAACCCCTATGGGGTTAATAGAAGACTTTGCCTCCTCAGCAGTTACATATTCCATTTAAAACTCTGGGTAACAAATCATTACAAGACCTTTAGGGACATCATTTTTACAGTCTTTGGAACCTCTTTTTGGAAGCACAGCATTATCTTGATACTGCACAGGAAGTAAGGTGCTCCTAGACCCTGCGGGACATTCACAGTGACTGTCATGCCCAAGAGCTCACAAAGTCATTCCAAGTGGCTAAGTCAACCACAGACTGCTAGCAGTGAAAGGAATATTGAAAGTCTTGTAGGCAATTATCGTTACTGTCCAGGTGGAAATGTAGGCTCTAGCAGTTTAATCAAAATCATGAGGCTAGTTTCACAGCCAGGACTAGAACCTGGGTATTTTCATTTGCATGTTTTCGTAAGCAGAGAGCCAGTATAATAAAGGAATCTCTGCTATTTGCTGATTGTTTGCTGTGCCTTGAGCACAGACTCCCCATTTGTATAAGTCAGTTTAAATTTCAAGATATTCATAGGGATTGAGGGTGTTTTTCTGTTTTTCAGGGGAAAAAATGATAAACTAACTTCTTCATGGCCACACACTAGCAAGAATTAGGGTCAGAATTTTAACACACACCTCATTGATTATAAAAACCCATTGCTTCTAGAATGAAGCAAAGAAGAAAGCCCCAAGTCAATAGAGTATCCTGCCAGGATATTGTCTCAAACTTAACTAACAGAGAGGACCTTGCTGAATTTGGAGTCTTGCTGCAATCAAATACTCTTTCCAAATGTGGTAAATGTGTGGTAAATGTAGTCAAATTTTGTGGTGGAGATTATTGTATGATTCAAAAAAAAATGGTGACATTCAACACATAATTACTTTACTATGTAGCTATGGCTATTTCAAAGACACGTGTCCATGCAGTGTTCTGACTTATACAATGTTAGAAAAAGTGTGACCCGTCTCATCCATCAAAAGCCAATGTCCCTAGAACAAATGATAGGCTAACAAAAAGAAGGCATGATGCATTGATTGAATCAAGGTTTTACATGATATAGGAATTTTCAGAAATGAAGAAATAGTGGCTGGTGAGATAGTTAAGTTGATCAAGTGCTTACCACCCAAGCATAAGGTCCTAAATTTGGATCTTCAGCACCCATGTAAAAATCCCAATATGGTGGCGTATGCCTATAGGCCCACCCATTAGGAAGGTGGTAACTGGTGGATCCCAGGAGCTTACTGGCCAGCTAATATAGATGAACTGGTGAGCTCTGGGTTCAGTGAAAGAAATTGTCTCAAAAAAGAAGGTGGGGAATGATTGAGGAAGACATCCAGTCTAATGTTCTGGCCTCTGTGCACATACATATACACATATAGGGTACACCTTCACATACCTCCACACAAATACACTACGAGTGTGCATACATACAAATCCCCAAAGAAATGAAGACATAAAGATCTGGCAGAGGTACTTTTGTGCTTATAATTAGTGAATAATACATAGTTATATAGATGCGTAATTGGACAAAAAGAGTTTGGTTTAATGCTAGTCAACTGAGGAGGAAAAAAATGGCCAGGTATATCTGTTCAGGCTCTTCCTGGCCTTCTTTGCCTTTCTTTGTGTAGTGCAGGACCCACTATCATGAAGGTCTTAAGATCTGCTATCAGAAAAGGTAGATGAGTGGACTGTTTTATGGCCAGCCCCTACACAGAAAAGAAATGGAAGGTCCAAGTAATACAATCTCTGTGACACACTCTGGGGAAGGGGGAACTCTGCTTCCTATGAATGGCTTTAGGGGAAAGACTTGGTTCTGAGGCTTTAGGGGAAAGGCTTGGTTCTGAGGCTACCTCTGAAGCCTTTTAATATCCTTCAGCTCAAATTGTTTAGCATGGCAATGTGCTACACCTTGGGCCTCATTTTCTAAGCCCTGACATATGCAGTTATGTAAAATCAATATAGACAAAGGGAACAGAAAACTATGTGAGTCAAGACAGCCCAGATTCTTAGTCATTCCTCTTAGCACTTCTTTCTTTTTCAATTTGTCCTATTTGAACAATTACTACAACTTAGTATATTTTCTGTTTGTCTTCCTAAAACTAGGGGTTTTGTATATTCTCCTTTGTGTACCAGTTGCCAAACACAGTGTCTGATGTACAGCACTTGTTCATAACAATGGTCAAGGAATTATATACCTATTTGCTAAATGGGTGCATTTGTAGATTGTCATGGGGCATGGATTTGGTAGAATCTGAAAAACCATGAATGTTCCTACTTCTGAATCTATTGGACTGCTATAAATAGCTCTTGGAAATGAACAGATCCACCAAAAGACACTGAATCTCACCATTGGATCCCATTTGGGATATCATTCAGAGTCTATGGAATTGAAGAGTGCTGTGTGATTGAATGTCTATTGCACACACTAGATTAGACTGGATCTGGGACTATACAGCAGATTGGGGTGCGGAGGGGTAGGCATATTTTTTTTCAAAATCTTACATCATGGAAATATATAATGATCAGTGAGATTCAGTAACTAAAAGCAATCAAAAGTAACCTATGTGATATGACAATATGTGAAACCACCTATCAGACACAGCACAGGAAAACAGGGTGACCAACACTGCTTTTTCTCACATGTGCCTGAGTGTCAAGGGTGGTGGTAGCACGTGAAACAGATGCTGTTATACAAAAGGCCAGGTGTAATGCTCTCCCCACTAGCCCCATGCTCATCTTTAGCTAAAGCTCCCTCTGGAAACAGAAACCTGTCTCTGATTTTCCTGTTTTGCAGGCGACTGCAAAGTATGGGTAAGAGGAAGGACAAAAGTGCTCAGGCAGTATGGAGTGCCCTCTCACAGTGCTGTTTCCGCCTCTTGGCACAGATACACGGAGTTCATTTGGGAGAGGGGACAGGATTATGAGCACATAATAAAAAGTCTTGGCCTGAAATGTCTTTACTGACGTGGTAAGAGTCGCGTGTTATTCTTAAGTAGCTAACTCTATGATTTAGAAAGAAGGAGTTTAAATAAATGGCTAGGTTTTCCAATGGAGGACTTTTCAACTATGTCCAGATGGGGAAAAAAGGAAAGAAAATTAGCCAGAATGATGGAGCTCCCTCTATCTTGGGTGCTAATGCTTTATTGACAAGTTATAATGAGGGCGCCTCTGTCCCAGAGTGAGGAATAGGCTCATTAAAACTCAAGGAACAGGAAAGCAAGCTTTCAACTCCCTTGTTTTTTAAACTTCACTGGTTTTTTAGAAATACTAAATGAATTGCCTGACAAAACGATGTTATTGATTTCAAAGTGTGTCTGGATTCTTGTGTTTGCATTTGCATTTGAATCTGAGCTACTTAGAGTGTCAGTTGTGGGGTAGAAGAATGGAAATGAGAGCTCTGTGGTGGGCTCAAAAAGACTGATGTGTTGACTCCTGCACTTAGTCACTGTGGAAATAAGCCTCATACTAACCTTGGCTTCTTCTTGATCAAAACACATCAATTAACATGGCTTGAACATTGCTTTCTTCTGGGGGAGAAGAAAGGAGTATCCCAAATTTTATGCTATTAAATAAGATGGCTGCTCCACAATGTAACCTCTATTAGGATGCCAGGCAATAACTCCAAAAAGGGCTGTTAATGTATACTCTTAGCAATCTGAGTCTGAGCATGTATTGTGCCCAATCAAGAAATAATCCAAAAATCACTCAGATTTGGTTCCGAGAACGCACTGTGTGATTTGTGTGTATATGTGGCAGGTGTGCCCTCCTAATTACTTTTTCTTATGCTAATATTAGTGTGGATTTCTATGCCTCAAGCACATAATTGGTGACAGAAAAGAGAAGTCAAAGGCAACTCTGCAGCACAGTCCTTGTCAGGAAAGGAAAAGCCTTAAGGGAGGACCATGCTTCAAATGTGCTGATTTAGAGTTGAGACAGGAACGACTCCATGCAAACCGTCCAGTTGTTATTTTCCATGGATGACCTAGGCTGGTGTCTCTGAGATGGGCCCAGGTGGGGGTGTCTAGGAACAGGATAAAGGAAAGCAACCAGTGGGGGCTGGAACATTGAGTTGGGAATATCAGGCTTCCTCCCAGTCTAGGGAAGGGACGAGTGTGAAGGAGAAAGTTGCAAGGGTTTGGGGAAACTGGTAGAGATTCAAGAAAGTAAGGTCTGCTGGAAGAGATCAAAGTAAACCTACTTCTTGGAGTAGAACCAAAAAACAACGGCATTACCCTTTACAAGACACAGAAGACATAGTCTTCGTTTTGTTGTGGTTTAAGAAGAGATTACAGACACCTGACAATGGAGATTCCTTAACTGTATTTTGAAAGCGATGTAGCACACTCAAGGCAACAGCACCCAGAAACATACAGCCTCAAAGACAAGTAGCATGTGCTCCTCTGAGATGACTTGGGGAACCAGGAGAGGCCAGGTATGTACAGAGATATGTGTTGAGGAGGGAGCAGAAGAAGCTTATCACACAGGCAAAAGTGAGGGTCCAACTACACATGCAAGGATAGCAAGAGAGCAAGAATGGTTTCTGGCTGGAGTGTCCTAGGAAATCCAAATTAATAAATGGAGACTGCTGAGTCACAGTGAAAGGAAAGTAGTGAATCTGCTCATCTAGAGCAAGCAATATCTTTAGGTCAGGAATGCAATCATGTTCAAGATGATGAATAAGGGTCCCAAGAAGGCAGACTCGTTATGCTGTGCGTTATCTGTTGAAAGAGCTGGAGCATAGAAAAATCCAAAAGTGCCTTTCTCTTTCCAATCCACAAGATGCTGCTGCTGCTTTGTTGCTGTGGGATACTCATCTCAGGAAACACTCTATTCATTTCTTTGCGTGTATGTAGAAGCAGGACTGCTAGATGAACTTTGCTTTGAACACAAATAGGGAGTCTAAACTAAAACAAAAATGTGGAAGAAAGGGTGCACTTGTTATCATTTATAAGATTATATTGAACGCTGATTTTGCCATGATTCTCTTGCCTTTGAAAAACCATCAAATTTTCTTAAGAAGGAAGGTAACATGCATGGTAAGTCTATGTTTTCAGCTTTTCCATTCTCCAGTCAGTAATGAAATGAAGTGATATGTCTTACAGGTGCTAGGCAAGGACTTCAGAAGTCCAACATATGTGTTCAAAACCAAATTCTTGACACTCGAGATTACTTATCATGTCTACGTCTTTAATTTTTTATCTAAAATGTGCTCAGTGTGTTTCTATGTCTCATGGGCTTGTGGTGAAGCACATAGGTATGTAGCACTCTCTATTTAATATGGAAATGATTCAGGAGCAGTAGGATAAAGTTAGCCATCTCTATTATTAGCTGCTTTTGCTCACCATTTTCATAGTATATGTCTGAAACGATTAACATTTTTCTGTTGTTCTTTCCATTTTTCTGGTGCGATTTTTCTCCTGTCTTTCCTTAGATTGTAGACTTGGGATCTTGGAAGGCAAAGACTATATTTTATACTCTCCATAGTCAGCCTGATTCTGATTCTCAATAGCTGTACCACAATCCCGTCTTATAACCTGGTGACATTAAACAAACATTTGTTTTTTATGTTCCTAGATTTTCTGGGTGAAGAATCTGAAAAGGACACAGCAAGGTCAGCACTTCCCTACTTCTGAACAGCTGGAGACACTCAGATCAACGTCACAACTGACTAGTTAAGTGACAAGAACAGTTGGGCTAAAATACCTGTGGTGGGCGATCAGTTTCTAAGCTGGCTTTAGCAATTATATGTTTTGTGCCTGGGAGGGATAGAAGAGGATTCAGCTGGACCTTCCACAGAAAAGGCTATCTAGGTTCTCTCCAGTAAAAAGATAGCTGGGTAGTTTGCCTTCTTACACAACAACTCAGAGCTCTAAGAGCTAATGATCCAGAAAAGAAGGTGACCAAGCCTCAGGATTCACAATGCCGTTTCTCCCATACTCTATTTTTCAAAGAAGCCACAATCCTACCTAGAATAAAGAGGGCAGAGGCAAGCAAAGAGTGTCACAATTGTAGCTTGTTAAACTGGCTCTATTCCCTTCTATAGCACCTAGCATTTCTTAAAACTGTCCCCTACTCATATCTTCTGTAGTTAAGGCGCTTGACTTTTCCCACCTGGAGCAGTGAAATCCTTTCTTAAATAGTTCTCTCTGCCTCCACTCCTGACCGTGTATCTGCTTGCCATGGAGTAACCAATGTGAATTTGTGAAAACATAAATGGTCTCCCTTAGAGTTTGCCAATCCCTTTCCATTGTCCTCTGCCTTACACCTTGTGTCCTGAGCACTCTTGCCGCCTTTTGATTGTCTTCCCTTACTGTCCTCAACCTCAGCAAATGGAGCTGAAGTACCTTACCAATAGGGATAGATCAGACCCACCGTATCTCTCCATATCCGAAATTCTACCACCCTAGTTAGTCATCTGGCCTCTAACTTTGCCTTTTCACCCCGCCCCTATAGACCTCTTTCTAAAACTTGTATTTATATCACATCAGCACATCCTACTCAAAAGTTTCAAAACTGAAATGTTAAGTAAAAACTTGCTCTTTTTCATATTTTCTCTTTTAGTAAATATATCTTAGTTCTCTGGTCTAAAACTATGTGTGTGGGCTTTGTCCCTGATCACTGCCCTCTCCTCTACAACTCACAAGTGGCACCAAGTCTTTTAAATCACATCCTATGAAGGATCATATAAAAAAAAAGTACAGCTAGGCAGTGGTAGTGCACGCTTTTAATCCCAGCACTCAGGAGGCAGAGGCAGGTGGATCTCTGTGAGTTTGAGGCCAGCCTGGTCGACAAAAGCGAGTTCCAGCACAGCCAGGATTGTTACACAAAGAAACCCTGTCTGGGGAAAAAACAAGAAAAAAGTAAGTAATGAATTCCAAGGCCAGGATCTGTTATTTACTGGTTGTGTTATTTGGGCAAAGTAATTTTTCTAAATAGTGATGTGTGTATCTGTTAAGTAAAGTGGGTAATAGTACAAACTTCTTCCAGTTGATAAGCATTTTCAAGGACATAATTCTTTGAGTTTATTTGCTATATGATTTCCACAAAAAGAACAGTAAGAACTCTATAAAGGTTATTCTTATTAAATTAAATTCTTAACCATATTTGAATAAACAAGTTAAGAAAAGCATTGGTGAAAATAAGAGGATTAAAAAATTGATGCCTGTTAATATTGTTGAATTTATATTAATTTATTAGGTTCATAAGGCATATAATGATTATGTGGCTACATGTTATTAAGTTTTTGATCAGATAAACAAGTCTACAGGTTAAATACCTGTAGTTCATATAATTCAGGGAAAAATTTAGCGGGACATACATGACAAAATACTATCAAATACAAAATTTAGGCAATTTTATTCACTATATGCTTCTGTTTATTATATGGTTAAAAATTTTAGAGAATGACAAATAAGTAAATATAGTATAGAAAAGCCCATCAATTGTATCCAGAATTTTCTCCTTCTTTTCATACCCAGTCATTGCCATAGTCTACAGGTTAACTTGTTCTTTCTGTAAAGAGCCAGAGAGTAAGTAGTTTAAACTTCATGGAATGTATGATTTCTGTAACAACTACTCTACTCTGGTATTGTACCATAAAAGTAATCCCTAGCAATTCTTTTTTGTTGTTGTTTGTTTTTTTTATTATAAGATTTTCTGTTTATTTTACATCCCAACCACAGAATCCCCTCTCCTCCCTCCTCCCGCCCCCCAGCCTTGCCCCTCAATCCACCCCCCATTCCCACCTCCTCCAAAGCAAGGTCTCCCATGGAAAGTCCCCAAATCCTGGTACTTTCACTTGAGGCAGGTCCAAGACCCTCCTCCCTGCGCCAAGGCTGCACCAGGTGTCCCACCATAGGCACTGGGCTCCAAAAAAACAGCTCATGCACCAGGGATGGATCCTGATCCCATTGCCTGGGGGCCCCCTAAACAGTTCAAGCTAAACCACTGTCTCGAGTATCCAGAGGGCCCAGTCCCTGTCTCTTATACACATCTAGATGTGTATAAGAGACAGGTTCATGTGTTTCCACTAGTTTAGTTGGCTGCCTCAGTACATTTTCCCATCATGATCTCCATGTCTCTTGCTCATAGAATCTTGCCTCTCTCACAACAACTGGACTCCTGGGGCTCGGGTTGGCGCCCGGTTGTGGATCTCTGAATCTGTTTCCACCTGTCTCTGGGAGAGGGCTCCTGGGGGCTCCTCAGCTATGGGTCAACAGTTCATGCATCTCCACTAGTTTGGCTGGCCATCTTTGTAAACCTTCCCATCATGATCTCGTCCCTTGCTCACAGAAGCCCCTCTCTCTTCTATCAACTGGACTCCTGGAGCTCGGCCTGGTGTCCGGCTGTGGATCTCCGCATCTGCCTCCATCAGTCTCTGGATGAGGGCTCTGTGTTGACAGATGGGGTATTCATCCATGTGAATACTCACTGGAGTATGCCAATTCAGGCTCTCTCTTGATTACTTCCAGTAGTCTAAGATGGGGTCATCCTTCTGGATTCCTGGGAACCTCTCTAGCATTCTGTTTCTTTCTATTCCAGTGATGTCTTCATTTATCATGGTATCTCTTTCCTTGCTCTCTTAGTGTGTCCCTGTTCCAACTCGAAACTCCTATTCCCCTATGCTCTCATCCTCCATCTTTTACTCTCCATTCCTCCCCCTTAATCCCCAGTCTGCTCATGTAGATCTCATCCACTTCTCCCTCTCTGGATGATCTATGCATCCTTCCTAGGGTCCTCCGTGGAGCTGCAATCCCTAGCAATTCTTAAAGGCTGAACATGATCGTGTTTTAATCAAACATTACCAACAAAAGCAAGTGGCAAGCTAGATTTAGCCATAAACTGACCACTTCTCTAGTTAAAGCTTTTTAACTTTCATGTGGAATCTTCTCACAGTCCTCTAAACCTTCTTATTCCTTTCAGGCTTGACCCTTTTGTAAGCATCCTCTATGGAACAGCAGTAGAAGAGAGTTTGCCCTCCCCATTTCGAAGCCCACAGTAGCTCCCCCATCAATCATCTGCTCACCCTTAGTACCTCTACAATTTTGGCCCTCATCATCAATCCTCAAGAGCACCCCTTAACACACACACACACACACACACACACACACACACACACACTTCTTGGGTTATTTTTGTTTTTGGACAGTATTATCCAGGTCAAAAGTCTCCTCCTTACTTTGTCTGCATATTTGAAAGATTAATTGAGTTGCTCATCTTTCAAGTCTCAATCTTTCCCTCCTCTCTGGAAGTTTCATAGTTTTTTCTCCAATATACACAGCTGCATATATATATTCTCACACCCATTCATGTGCATTCCAAGAACAGATAGAGTTGGGTGTCCTCCATGATGCTCCAAATTCCTCCAAAATATCTTTATCATGACACCTATCGAACTTCCTGTATTGGTATGTTTACTTGTCTGCTTTCTTTGTTGCTCTAGAAGGTCTTTGAGAGCAACAACTCTTTCCTACCCATATCTGACCCTCAAAGTTCAACACAAAGTTTGGCACAGGACTAAATGCATATTTAAATCCACTGAAAGCACGCCATTTATTAGGGAATTTCAAGATACTGTGATAAGTTGTTGGACTTCACATAATTTCTGGAAATACGGAAGTTGTAAACAAACACAGGAACCTTGATAACTCCTCTTAGAGGTGAACTACACCATATTAGTCTGGGGATCAAGAAATATAGATACCACACAAAACAAAGGATCTAGAACATGGGCTGGATCTCAGTTTTCACTCAGCACCATGGCCTGGAACCCTTGTGCAATGGACAACCCAGCAAATATATGTACATACCTTGCTTGTAGCTACTTACACATGAATCAAAACAGATAATTAACTGGTTTAGAATTCACACGTCATCTTAGTTTATACCACTTCTTCTCAATGGTAGATCATGAGTGAAGCTGATATCAGAACAACATGGGGTGTTTCAGTTTACACATATAGGCTCTTATATAGCTCCTGCTACCAGAATTCTGAGACACTTTCCTGAGAGTGTTCTTACCCTGAAAGGAATAGGATATGTCCTCAAAGGATAGAACATATCCAGATGTGGATATGGTTTGCAATGTTATATGAATGATTTTGATGATCCACCCATTACTCCACCTCTCTCCCCACATTCCCTCGTTTGCTTGAGAATCACTTAACCATTGACTCAAGCAAAGGTGTTGTTGTGAGTCATGTTCCATGTAGCTGTAGTTATATACAACCAGCCTGTACTCTTCCTTCTGAAAGATGTTGCTAATGTGGTGCTTAAATATCCAGGCCAGGCCTAACACATGAATTCAAATACAAGCAGTTCTTTTGGCTCATGGCTCAGCCCAGATTCTACTATGAGTATTTAAGCAAGAACTTCTTGCCCTTGGACACCAACCTGGACTCAGGTGGCTGATCTGACCCTGGGAATCCTCATGGCCCTCACTGGTAACAGGAGCTACATACGCCAATCCAGAGCCTGGCTGCTATAGGGCCAAGGACCCAGACATGCCCTCGGCAGCACCCTGCAGTGATGACGGTGCACCAGAAACCAGAGGCCTTGAACCAGACCAGTGACTCATTGCAATGAACATTTGCTAGTAAAGCTGATGGGACAAAAGGGTATATACTGTATGACACACCGAGGCTCCCAACACCACTAGGACAAACGAAGAGGTGTTGGAGAGGTGGAAAAGAAGGAGAAACAAAGGAGTTTTTGTTGTTGTTGTTGTTGTTTTGTTTTGTTCTTGTTTTGTTTTCTTTTGTGGGGGGCACTGCATGGGTGAGGAGAGGATATGGGAGGACCAGGATGTGAGCAGAAATCAGGTGCATGATGTGAAACTCCCAAAGAATCAATAAGGAAGTTAAATTAAAAAAAGAATTTCTTGGTGTAAATATGTTGTGATTTTTACCTCACTCTACCATCATCCCATGCAATTAAAAATGTAAGCCAGGCTATTTACAGAAATAGACACAATTAAGATTTTTTTCAACACATGAGATCCTTTGATGAGAAACTATGTTTCAATTCCATCCAAGCAACATTTGTTACATAAAGCCCTACTCTTGAAACTCAATTAGAAATAACTATTTTAGTGCTTGCTACTTTATCTAATATTTAGCATAATTTTTCCAAGTAGCTTCAAGACTGGCAATATACAAATCAAGTAGGGAAATAACTAAAAGTACAGATGGTTTCTCACAACAGAGCAAGACATCCTCCTCTCCAAGTCCAGAGTTTATTTTTGATATTGATGTCAAAATTGAGAGCTGCTATAAAGTGGTAGGCTAGAGAAGACTCTCTTTCCTGTTGATGAGTCTTATTATGCAGTATGATCTTACAGGCTGAATTGCTTCCCCATCCCAAGATTCACATATCACAGTCTTGCCCTCAGTACCTTGAGTATGATCATATTTGGAGAAAGTCTTACAGAAGTGACTGAGTTAAAAGTATAGTGGGTCCTAATTCAACAGTGCTGACATTCTTATACAAAGGAGACATTTGTCCCCAGAGACAGATATTCATAGAGGGAAGACAATGTGAAGAGACAGAGAAAGAATGACTGGACAACGGCAAAGGGGAGTGGTGTAGAAAAGAGCTTTCTTTTGCTAGCCTCAGAAAGGAATCATTCTACACAGACCTTGCCCTCAGACTTCTAGACTCCCAAACCACAAGACAATAAGTTTTTGTTGTCTAAGCCACCTAGTTTGTGGCACTCTATTACGGGATCTCCAGCAAACAAATATTCCAATAAAGTGAGCATATTAATAGGTAGTTTACGTAGGAATTGTAATGTATAAGACCTGAAACCAATAAAGAGCTTGGAGTAATGTTTAGCCCAGAGGTGTGTGTTAGCAATATTGTGGACACTATTTTTTTTTCTGTGAAACCATTTATCCTCTTTTGTGGAGTAACTTCCTAATGGCCATCACTGTATGGAAGACTTAGACTCTCAAAGAACTGCTCTCAGCTTGCAGTGGCTGTCACACTTCATTGAGATTGTTTCCTGTGTAAGTTTTCAAACTTTGCCTTCCAAGCAGACTACTTCTCAAAGCAAGCATACATCTTTCTTTAAACATGATATTTTCTTTCATTCCTGGTGCGTGAACTCCTGTAACCCTATCAAATAGGCTTCTCACAAATTCCTTACCCCAGTAGGTATTTCTTTTAAGGATGTACTCTCAAGAACATACCTGCTTTCCATTTCTACCTGCAAATAGCAAAACAATATCAGCTGGCAGAGATAATTACCCACTTTGAAAGAGAGTGTTATTTCCTTCTGTTGCAATGCAGTGCAATGGAAATGTCACTCTGCACTCTGCGTCAGGTTATATTAAGTAGCTGTGTGTCACATGACACAGTGTGAACTGACACATGCTGTGCTTCTGGATTTGATCTGGGGTCACAAATCGAAAGAAATACTTTTATACAGAAGCAAGTGCTGGTGACTGCACACAACAAACCTGTTATTTACATTTTGTTCCTTTTATGGTCATTGTTTTTGCTGTATTAGGGCAATATGCATGTTCAAGTTAATTGGATAATTTAAAGCACATCTCTAAATGTTGCCTCCTAGCTGTACCAAGTGCTTATGCTTGCTCCATCTCTTTGCAGCAAAAGACAAGGCTCTACATACCTACAGAGAGAAATAGGATCTGGGAGTTTCATGCTTTCTTTGCCACTGACTAGTGCCTCAATTTTCCTATGTACAAAACTGAACTGTTAAACTAGATGATCTCTAAGGGTCATCCAGATATAAAATGCTATGATATTCTCAATCTCTGCTATTAAAAAAATAAAACAAACAAACAAACAAAAACCTACAGGGCTCTGCAAGGACACAGAAGAGTTCAGGGTCATAGTTTAAAAGTATCTCCCCAAAGAGGTCCTGTGTTGAAGGCTTGGTCCCAAGCCTAGTGCTGTTCAAAGGTGATTGCATCACAGGGTCTGTTATTTTCCTAATCCATATCCATTGATGAATTTATAGCTGAATGAACTATAGGGGGCGGGGCCTGGTTAGAGGAAGTGGGTCACTGCAGCATGCCTTTGAATGGAATATTTTGTCTTTGGTTTTTATCTGTCTGTCTCTGTATGTCCTGTGTGCCATGGGGTGAGATGGTTTGCTCTCATATATGTTTCCTGCCATGGCATTTTGCCTCACCATTCATGGACTCAGAAGCAATGGAGTCAAGTGACCATGGAATGAAATCTCTGAAACCTTAAGCCAAAGTTCCTTACATTACTTCCTCAGATGTTTTGTCACAGTGGCAAAAAGTGACTAATACTGTCAACTAATCTTATTTTTATTTGCGTCTGCACTCCTCATATAGTTAATCTTGCTTCAGCTCCCCATGAGGCTTTACTGAAAGCATCAGAATTAACATGTTAAATATCTGACACTGGTCCAATGATTACATAATTAAACAAAGCATCACCAGAAAGAAGACAAGGTAAATAATATTCACATTTTATACAGGTCTCCAGCAAGGTGCTGGTGTGAGGTCCAAAGACAAATTACAAACAACTGATTGAGGTTTGCAGTTGTGTAATGAACAATCCAGTTTTCAATTATATGTGATATAATTACATTCCTTTTACCAGTAGGCAAAGTTCCTCTTATGGATGTGTGGGTAAATATGCGGACTTGAAAATATTCATCTGTAAGAAGACAGAAATTTCCTGGCAGGAGAGAGAACAAAGGGGAAGAAGAGCTTGGGGCCTTGAAGATGGTTCTGGGATAGAAGCCTGAATACTCTTTCCTCTGCCCTGCTGTCCTCACACCACCGTCCTAAGAGGACTGGACAGATAGAGATTGGACAGATATGTTTCTAGCACAATGAGAAAGCAATTTTTAAGTCTGTATTTAAGAAAGAAAACACATGAAAGGATTAAACTCATCCTGAATATTCAAAAAGAGATGTAGAGTTCATGGGACCTATCCCAAGCTGTGCATGCGCGCGACCCTGGGTGTGGGATTTAGGATGGTAACTAGTATGGCTTAGGGGGAAGGCAAGATAGTAGCCTGATGACTCTTCACTAAGTCATCACAAGGGCTGTCCTTTTCCTTTCTACTAGTACCTGATGAAGGCAGGACCTCAGAAACCAGATTGTTTTTATTTTTTCCAACATAATATTTTTATCGATTATTTGGGAATTACACAAAATGCACTCTGACAACATTCATTTCCCAGTCCACCGAGGTCCACCCTCCACCCTTGTGACTTTCCCCAAAAGATGAAGGAGGAGGAGGAGGAGAAGAGAAAAAATACATTGAGTCCAATTTACGATGCCTATATAGTCACTGGAGCATGGTGAAACCCCCAGTGGCCAGCCCCTAAAAGATAACTGAGTCCCTCCCCACTCCCACCCCCTGCCTAATCCACAATAAATGGTACTGCAGTATCTCAAAGAGCTAAATTACAAATGTAGTCATCTACATGATGGGGATGAGAACTGTCTGTCATCTTGCCCTGAACTACAGTTCATTCTGTCGGTGGCTAGAGAGGCATGATGTGTATGAACACTAGTGAAGTGTGGCATTTAGCACAAAAGCTAGGAAAGCCTCCAGAACTGGGAGTAAAATGGAAAACCTTTGAAGTTACTAATTTCCAGCCTGGAGACCAAGGAGCTTGAAACAAACACTCGTTTTGCATTTTATTAAGGCAGTATACATTGCAAATCTCATAGATTTATACACCACTATTTTCTGCTTTACATTTTTCAAATTAATGCTAATCCTTTTGCAAATCATAAAACATAAATGCAGCTAAACGAATTCGTGACCTGTTTATTTGTTTTACATATCAGTGATTGGAGTATGTGTAGCTACCTGGTACAGCTGCACAAACCTCATTCTGGCAGTGAGTGTTTGCAAACAGTCTTTCTTACTGCTGTGGTAGCAGCAATCAAAAATTTGGCAGAAAAGGCCCATAAATGATTAACTTAGTGCATTGGCTACAAAGTCCTTGGAGGACTCCGAGAAGCTTGGAGATTGTAGAACAGAGAATTTCTTGAAGAACTTGTTTTTTCTTCCAGACTAGCCAATGTGATGACCCAAGAGACCCTGCTGTTTCCAGAGTCAGGCAGAGAAAAGTAGGAGTGAGACACAAGGCACCTTTCTACACTGATAGACGTAGCAGACCCCAAACTGCAGAAAATCAAGTGCCAAATAAAGGAAATCTATCCCTGTTGAGGGCAATGAGGTACAAAGCATTAAAGGTCCGACCAGCTCGCATCATTTGCTATTCATTCAGGCAATTGGGGCACAAAATCTTGGACTTTCCCTCCCTTGAACATATTGCATAGTATCCATGCTTTACAAAGGAATGTCCTTAAGCACATATATTTATACATCAATACACATGTAATACCTGAAGTCTCGGGCTGGGGAGATGGCTCAGCTAGTAAAGTGCTTGCTCGTACAAATGTGAGGACCTGAGTTCCAATCCTTATCATTTATGTAGTAAACGTCTGTAATCCCAGTGCTCCTATTGCAAGATGGAAGGCAGGGACCGGAAAATCCTCAGAAGTACTCATGCCAAGTAGCCTGGCATATACAGCACAGACAAACAGACAGACAGACAGACAAACAGAGACCTGCCTCAAACAAGGCAGAAGGCAAG
>LZPO01066262.1:154420-194200 GCA_001675575.1 Neotoma lepida
GGGACACATGCTCAACTATGTTCATAGCAGCATTATTCATAATAGCCAGAACCTGGAAACAACCTAGATGCCCATTAACTGAAGAATGGGTCAAGAAAATGTGGTACATATACACAATGGAGTAGTTACTTGTATAAGGCCTGCATATTCCAGCATGAAGCGAAGAGGACCTCACCAGCCCTCACCGCCATCTCAGGAGCTCTTGGTAGTTGATGGCTGCTGGACAAGGGAGAGTCAGTTTCGGTTTTCTTTCAGGATGTGACCACTGGTAGGGTTGCCCATTCCCCTGTGGTGAACACTACATCCACGGGTTTATGGACAGCACTAACTGGATACAGTGGATATACAAAAAAAAAAGGAGAAAATTACCTGAGAGGACTGTGAAGTGAATGTTATAGTGGTGCATTACGTAAAATTCCCAAGTAATCAATAAAAACACTATGTTGGAAGAAAAAGGAGATAATGAAATTAAGACAGATGTGTTGGTGGGGTCCCATGAAAAGTTGGAGGGGTTATGGTGGTGGATATTAAAATACATTGTATGCATGTATGAAAATTTCAAAAAATTATTTTTTTAATTTTTGGTTTTTCATGACAGAGTTTCTCTATATAGCCCTGGCTGTCTTGGAACTCGCTCTGTAGACCAGGTTGGCCTCAAACTCAGAGATCTGCTTGCCTCTGCCTTCTGAATCATGGGATTAAAGGTATGTGCCACCACCACCTGGCTAAAGAATTAATTTTTAAGAAGAAAAAAAAAACAACCTCTCTGGCTATTAAACAAACTCTTGGAATGGAAAAGGGCAAATATAAGCACAGAGCTTCTAGTACGTTTTCATTGTTTCGGAGATGGTCTTTTTTATGCTTCACTGCCAAATAACTCCCAACCAATCAACAATTGTGTTTAGTTTGTCAAAGGGTTTGGTTTATCAGTGTTGCTGAGAAGTATCTCTCCAACTAATATCAGTATGGAGAGGGATTAGAATAATGATAAAGTCAGTCTTTAAGGATGACCATGTAACCCATATTCCATTTAGGGTGTTAGATAGCTGGAATTCCACAAACATTTATACTTGCCTCCCCTTCTCTTCACTCCTCAAACTCAGTTCATTCTATTTTAATAATAGGAAATGTGTCTTCCTTTGCATATACTTAAAAAGTCTTTTGGAGATGGCTGTCTAGTTCATCCAGTGTCCTGTGCTACATAGCACCTGGTGTGGTGACTTTCACATGATAACCTTTCATCATGCTCATTACTTACGCTGGTGCTACAGATCCCTCTCTGGACATGAACTTGGGCTATGTTTACTCATGCTGAGCACTGGTGCTAAGACATATGCATTCTCTTAGGATGAACTCTCCACTTATGATGGCTTCAAGTCAGGTATGTAATCTGCCATCAGGAAAAATACCTTGTCACTGGTCTTTAATTGAAAATGTAACTCTCATATTCTGAAAGGCTTCAAGCCTAGAACCCATTTTGGGTTCCCAATTATAAAGGGTATGAAAGAATAACTATCATTCTCCAGGAAACTGATGAGGGAGAGTAGGGATGGATGCTTAAAAATTAGCACCAAGAGTGTTTTTAAAAACTATCTATTGTCTTTTCTTATCATCACTTCTGAAAACTAATCACTGTTTCATTTAATGTCTTGTCACCATCTCTTTTCTCTCTTCAAATGAGAGCCCTGACAAGTTTATTATAAATGATTCTCCTCTACCAGCATCAGCTTAATAATTTTAATAGCAGAGGCTTGATTTGCTTATGCTGAACTCTCAAACAAGTACGTATACGCTGATGGACACTGACTTTGCTCTTAATGGAATATGTATGTATGCTGTGGATTCTTTCATATATGCTGTCCTGTGTTAGTAGCTCTCATGCTGTCACACATTGGAAATAAAGAATAGCATTTTATATAGCTGGTGCAATTTGAGAGCCAAAAGCTACCAAGGATGGTAGACAATTAAGTTGAACAATCTGATATGTGACTTCTACATAAATCCATTTTTATTAACTTACATATCTATTCCCAGACCTCTGCATTAAGTTCTTTACCTAAATCTCTCCTCTTTTTTTGTTAAGTTCCAATTCTCCTTTGTCTCAGCATACAATGTCCTATATAGCCTTGAAATCAATTTAGCAGACAGTCCTTTTGTACAATTTTATAATCTATATTTGCATTTCTATACCTCCCTTTAATTCACAAAGAACAGCACATCTCCTCCAGAAAAGATTGAAAAAATGAAGCTGTAGAAATATTAAAATCTTTTGTAACTTGGAAAAATGATTTCAAACATCCATTTGGAAAAAACAGAAATGATCCCTTTTTGTTGGTAGCGTCTAAAGCCTTCATTTTAAAAATATGTAGAAGGTCCTCATTATACTACAAAAGAGTCGAGGGAGACAATTTTCCTTGCCAGCCCATGAATTTATGCACTTTCCCATAGAGTTGGAAATTGCTTCTGTCTCTGTATACTTTATTTGATGTCTCCTGTCACCAATTCAAATTTAAGTTGTTGTAGAAATCAACATTAAGAGCAAACACAGACAGGTCATCTGAAAGTGGGACTCTGATTGCTTCCCCTCCACGAATCCTACTTCTTTTTCTACATAAAAAAATCAGAACAGATGCAAAAAGAAACATTTCAAAAAGTTACTTTTAATATGATTTCTTTACCAATCTTTAATAAGATATTTGAGGACAGGCTATCTGCAATGCAAATTGCCTGTAATGATAAGAAATATAGACAAGGTCAAACAAAGGGCAGTGGTGAAGATGAGTAAATTAGAGGGGTAATATCTTTGTGCAATTTCCATGAAGACTGATAAGATTAATCTTTTTTAATTATTTCTTTTATTTTTGATATTATAATATAATTACATCATTTCCCCCTTTACTTTACTCACTCCAAAGCTGCCCGCATACTCTTCCTTACTCTTTTTCAAATTCTTAGCCTCTACTTTTCATTAATTGTTGTTACATACATAGATACACCACTGCTTTGCTAAACCAGTATAATCCTTAAACACATCCTAAATATTTGTTTTTATACAAAATATAAATGGAATCCTTGCCCCAATCAAGGAAACTGCTCTTTACAATAGATGGAGACCATTACAGAAAACCACAACCAATCAAAATGCAAAGATGAATCTTTTATTCATTTGTTCCTATTGTCAGGCCCAGTACTCACTATATACCTTCTATAGATGTGCATAACTCCAGGCTCTGCTCTCAAGAAAGCCAAGGAGGGTGGACACACAGAGAGAACCCAGTGTAACCAGCGTCATAAAGAAGTGGTGGAACCAGAGCACACAAGTTAAAACTACCTTTAGAGTCCACATTATATCATGCCAAGTGGCTATCATCAAGAAAATCTAAGACAACAAATGTCGGTAAAGATGTAGGGAAATAGGAGCTCTATACACTGCTGGCAGGAATGCAAACTTGCTCAGCCACTGTGGAAATTCATATCAAGAGTCATCTAAAAAATAAAATAGAACTACCATATGATCCAACAGCACACTTCAAAGATAACCTGCTCGTCCATGTCTGTTACAGCAGTATTCACTATAGCCAACTTACAGAGTCACTTACAAACTGTAAAAGCAGACATTTGGGACTGTAACAACAAACAAGGAGTTATTATCCATGCCCTCTTGTAGCTTACACTCAAAAGATTAAGTGCCTTATCCAAAGTCATCAATATTGCAACTAGCACAGCCTGGTCCTAGAAACCTGACTAGGGGTAGTGAGGAAATGAAGAAACGGACAAAGAGAGACACAGACACAGAAAAGCTGAAGGCAAGTGCCATGTGTGCATTCTGACGCAGAGGCACCTACTACTACATACCCTGGAACTTCAGCATTCTGTGTTTATTATATACAGCACAGGGGTAGGACTTAACTAGTCTTGGTAGGAAGTGAGCAGTCTCAGGCTGCAAAATTTGGGGAGGAGGAAGCTGCTGTTGCTAGTTTTTGCTCACACTAATTAATCCTTTGTAAACACTCACACTTGGACCAGAGGAAGGCTTTGCTTTTCTGTGACTGACCCATGGGAAAGGCTTTGCCAATTTCAAATGAGTCTGAGGCCTTGGTCCTTGTTACAGCTGGCTCATGTCAAACAATACACATTCACTCAGAACATCATCTTTTCCTTACATACTCACTCAGGGCTTTCTCAGCTCCCCACACATAAAGGTAGAATGTAGCAGAACTAAGGCCAGAAATGAAATGAGTAAGTCATGCTCACCACATTACACTCCCTTTTCTTCTTTTTTTTAGGCTCCCAGGAATTGCTGCAGTTTATTTGTGGAACAAATGGGGAGAGGGGTTATTAGTCCAAGGGGAGATCAGGGCATTCTTCCTCATCAGAGTCAAATTCAACATTTTCATCGTTAAAAGAATCTGCCAAGCAACTATAGGACATTCTCTGAAACCTTTAGCCCAGGAAAAGATACCAGTCAGTAAGTGTGCTCTACCATTTTAGAAACTGCTCTTCTGCCTGTTGGTTAGATCACAGTGTGCCAGGCTACAACGTCTTCATGGACATAAGGTATAACTGAGCAAGCACAAGAGCTACTGAAATGACTTCAAGGCAAACTGACTACATGGCATTTAATGGCTGAAAGGGATTTGATTAGCTTGATAACAAGATAGATGAAAATTTTTACTGCTTCCTTCTTATCGTTCCTGTAGGCCCGATACTTGAACTTGACAAAGACAGATTCCCATGAGTAAAACATACAAATATGTTTAATCTGTGTTTTGAGTAACATGGGAGCCTTCATTTGGAAATAGAGGTCTGAAGAAACAATTCAACCCAATTATTTTAATTATAGGTTGGGTGAAGAGTGGAAAATTATGGCAGCACATGATTAGGAAAAATGTATGAGCTAATGGTAGTCAATGGTGGTGGTGGTGGAGGTCTTAGCAAAACCTGTTCACTTCAGTTGCATCATGTCTTTCCAACATCATAGATGCATTTCTTTCATCATAGTAAGGGCACACCTCACATGTGGATGTTATGGAACACTGCAGAGGAGAAGGGAAAGGACGGGCTGTTGTAGGTGTGACTTCTCAGATTTCTTCAAGTCAATTTTCCAATGTACCAAGGCACCCAATCACAGTAAATGTTGTATAGTACAGTATGCCCTGACTTTCATCTTTGGAATCATGAACTGAATAGATAATATGGACATAGATATGTTCTTTAAAGGTAAAAATCAAAGAACTAGGGGAAGTAGTTTAATTCTAAAGACGAAAACATCAGCTTTAGAATTCAGTAGGTACTTTATAAGATGGCTAGCAATATTCTGGAATTTGGTCTTAATAAAGTAGTATGGGTTAAAAGCAAAGGGAGTTACATGACACACAGATCAAGTGAAATGCCTGGGTGAAAAGATCTGACTCTGTATGGAAGGAAAGTAGTACTAATTGTAGACATTTGTAACTTTGGAAGATGACGTTAGTGAGAACAACTTTGGCCTTGGAACTAGCTCTTACATCGTCTTTTTTTTTTTAAATTAAAACTGAAAATAGATTTTTTTCATACAATATATTCTAACTGTGGTTTCCCTCCCCAGCTTCTCCCAGACCCTCCCTACTGCCTCATGCACCTAAATCCACAGCCTTTCTTTCTCTCTCTCTTTGAAGCACCAATAGGCATCTAAAAAGATAATAAAGTAAATTATGATAAAAATAAAAGCAAACTAAGATAGAAGAAAACAAAACAAAACAAACATTTTAAAAAAGAGCCAAAGAAAAAGCACAAAAAACATACAGACACTGAGACACACACACCCGCACACAAGAAAACCCATCACACAATATTGGAAACCATAATATATGATCAAAAGATCTGTAAACTAATTTTTTAAATGCCCAGACAAAGCATTTTGAAACAAAAGAAAAAAAAACATAGCAGTTTGGAGTTTGTTTTGTATTGGCTATGGTTCCTTCCCCCAACAGTGTTTTGTACATCTAGTGAGAGTCTGTTGGAGAAAATAAATTTTTCCTTTGCAAGTGTTTGTCAACTGGAGAGAGCTTCTGAGTTAGGGACGGGGGTTTCTTCCACTTGCCTTCTCAGTTCTAGGACCCACATGGGCCCAGACCTGTGTAGGTCCTGTGCACGCTGCCACAGTCTGTGTGAATTCTTATGTATGTCAACCCTGCTGTGGTTAGAAGGCCTTGTTTCCTTGTCCTCTGCTCCCTCTGGCTCTTACTGTCTTTCCACCTCCTCTTCCACAAGCTTCCCTGAGCCCTGAGAAGAGGGATTTGATAGAGACAGCCCATTTAGGACTGCGTGGTTTCAGGGTCTCTTGCTCTATGTACATTGTCCAGTTATGGGTTTCTGTCTCTTACATCGCTTTCTAAAACCAGATTCTAAGTCAAACCAAAAGACTTACTTCCATAGAACCATGGAACCTGAGATTTACGAGGGACCTTGGAGACTACCCTGTACTATACATTAATTTTACACACGGGAAAGCTGAGGCCTGGAACGAAGTGGCTCATACAAGTTAATCTTACTTAGCCAGGTGACTATAACTAGGGATTTCTGGGACTGAGATCTTTCATAAGAGGTGGGACTTTTGTTTCTAAACCGGGTAATGGCCGTGGGAGAGCCCGAGGGTGTGCCTCTTGTGTCGTATGATCTTTTTTAAAGGATGTACACAGAGATGTCTTTTTGATGAATCTTTACTAACATCATACTCATTCTACCCAGAAATAGCCAGAGCCAGTAATCACGTACACATATTTGGGAACATAGGACAACCAAAGGTTCTGTTTCTTGTCTCAGAATGGAGGAGTAATGTGAAGAAGGAGACTCTCTTATTTCTTCTTGGGAGATCTACTGGTAGATCATGTTGCCAGGATTGATCAAGGAACTTTCCTTTTACTGGGAACAAACAGGGGAGTTTCACCCAGCCTACTAAGTCTAGATGGATGTGGTGGTGGAAGAAATAAGTCTTACCTCACTGACTGTCCATTTGCAGATACGTCATCCTGTCATCCCCCCCCACACACACACACAATTAGGGGACTTTTCCAGAACATGTCAACAAAGCTACAGGACTCAACGTAGCTGAATTTTATATCACTAAAAATCCCAATTTTTTTTTTGCTAAAGATATCACTTACTGGTTGATAGTATGTTAATTCATGGCAAATCTTATCTGGAATGTCTATAATTATCACAGGCCACATAGATAGCTCCTTAGATAGGAAAATAGCGGAAAGTTCAACAATTCAGTTGTTACAGATCACTGTGATATGTCAGACTTCTATCTTCTAATTTTATTATTGTTGCTTTGTCTTATGTCTAAAACCAAGTATAATATCTTCTGATATTAGAATTATAAAGAACATACTGACTGTTACTGCATAAGAAAAATTGATGAAGTGGTGCCCTCAAGTTGACTGATAGAATACCAGATTTTCAAATGAAAAAATTCTCAAGGGAGAAACCAAGTAGTCATTGAGCTATGCTTTGGAGGGTGCTTGAGTAAAAGTCTTACAGTATTATTTCATGAAAATTCAAAGCACAGCATGGAGTATCGATGCTGAGTCAGAGAAATCAGTGTCAGGATAATTGCCCAAAGTTGAGAAACACTATAAAATTCACCAAACAATCACTAACATGTATCTAGGATCTATTATGTATCAGAAACCATGCTACATGATTCAGACACATTCAGACAGGTTAATTAAGGAGAGTTATTAACAATGCAAATAACCATTTGAAGTCATATCAGCATTTCACCCGTTCAGACACAGTGGTGCCGCCCTGGATTTATGTCTTCCAGTTCTTCATTCCAAGTGCCCTTCTATAATATGCTCCCAGTGCAAGTCATAGCTTCTAATTAATCTTATTCTTCCTCCCAACATTCCCCTGGAACTGGCTTTTCAGACAGTTGTGAGCGGCCATGTCCGGGCTGGGAATTGAATCTGGGGAGGATCCCAGATTTAGAAAACAAGTAAGGTGAATTGCTCCATTCTAGCCATCTTAGTTATTTTTCTACTGCTGTGATAAGACACCAAGACCAAGGAAAGTTATAAAACAAAGTGTTTATTTGAGTCATATATTTCAGAGGCATATATGACCATCTTGGCAGGGAGCATGGCAGCTGGCAGAAAGGCATGGCACTGAAGCAGTGGCTACCTGGGAATGGGGTGGGATTTGAAAACTCAAAGCCAACTTCCAGTGCCATACCTCCTCCAACAAGGCCACACTTCATAATCCTTTTCAAATAGTTCCACCAAATGGGGACCAAATATATCAGGCTACAGGGGTCATCCTCATTTAAATTACCACGACATCCAATAGCATATTGTCATTAGTTGTCTATGCTGTGGAAACCCAGAGAGTAACAGTGAGTCATGGATAAGGTATGTCATCCAGAATCAAATGTTTTCTCCCAATCTGGGCTGTCAACACACACATGATCAAACATAAGAAGCAGCTTAAGCCAGTTTGGGAATATGATGATGAACTAGTCTGAACAGACATGTCTTTATGTGGCATATTTCTAAGCAGTGTAAGAAAGGGATATTTGGTAACGTGAGTATGAAAAGCTCCACTGAGACAAGAGGACATAAGGCAACACTAAGTCCCCCAACAATTTCAGTCCTTTCCTTTTTTCTCATATATTCCCTAAGGAAGACTGCTTGCCATTCCATTTTCTTGAGAGTTGTTCCAGTTTTTGTACCTCCATGTTTGATAGAAAGACCAACATGTTAAATGCTTGAGTGTATCTAATAAAGTCGCTATAGATGTGGAATACAAGACAGGAGAATGATGTCCTGGCTTTTGTACATTATAGTCCTGTTCACAAAACCCAGGCCCATAGCAGTCCTTTAAACCATGGCCCTGTCTTGTTTCCATTTATTCAATGTGTGATTCATAGTGATGGCTTCTCCAGCCATGCCTCAGCAGGTATTCATGTGTTTTGGATTTGGGGAGCACATGGATTGCCCAGCACTGTCCCTGTTGAACATCAAATGTCAGCTTCTCTTTGACAGACCATTTTTCTAATTGGTCAAGGTCACCTTGGATTCTGCTCTTGATTCACAAGGAATTTTCAGCTTTTATTTCCACCCGCTCACTCTCTAGCTTCATTTCCCAATACTATAGCTTCTGCAATTTGTAGGAATTTTCTTATTTCTTTCATTCCAGACCCTCCAGAAAAAATTAGAACTTCCAAGAGAAATGTATGTGGTCTCTGAGATATGCTGTCCCAAGTTCTTCCCAAAGTACTGCTTAATACCCTTGCTGTAAGACTCATATAATAGTATAATCCAGGCCCGATATCCCCAGCTCATTAATGGAAATTCCTTGCAGCTCCTCATAGCTTTAGTGAAGTCCAGATGTGTCCTACATTGATTGCTCCCCCTTTTTATTCAAGACATGAAACTCTGTTACAGAAGGTTATTACATCAGCTTAGTGTGACTTGCTCATCACAAAGACATTGCCTTGGAAATGTTTTGTAAACAAATGACTTGCTTGATTTTAATCCTATGATCTTTGTGTGCATTAAAGTAATAATGATTCAACATAGAAATGCAATTTTAATTGCTGGAGTGGTCCAGAGATGACATTGGTTGCCTTGAAGAAGAGGTGCTAAAGATGCCATCCCTACAAGCATTTTAACAGAGCACTCAAGGGAAACCTGCATTGGCTAGGATATTGACATGTATGACTGGATTCCCAGGTCTCTTTTCAATATTAAGTTGCTGCGATCCTGCATTCTTTTATGATCTAGTAATATGTTTCCTTTCATTTTAAATTACTTTTCAATTGTTTGGTTTTAAAGGCATTTTCCAATTTCTATAGGAAAAAATGACTTTTTTCTTCCTACATCCCATACTTCAGCTCATGTCAGAGAAGATTGTAAATGAGCAGAGGTTACTGACTGACTAAAACTGTCATCATTCATCTTTAGCATTGAAGCAAAGCAGAGAAAAAGGAGTAACACTTTCTCTTCCTTTATTGAATTCTCCCAGAGTGGGTAAATTGAAGTGGTAGCAGTTGACCTACAAATGCAGAGTTCTGGGGATTCACAAAGGCTTCATAAATAGCCATTGATATCTCTGACCTTCCACGTAGGTCTTTCCTGGGAGTTCATAAGATACTGGCTTACTGAAAGAATTTGCCAGCTTTGAAATTTGCTGACTTTAATTAATAAGGTCTACCAAAAGTTACTAAGTAACATGAAGATGACAATGAGTTAGAAACCCTGTAAAAGCCAAGTGCAAGCTAAATTTTGTCAATGTATATTCTCCAAATTATGTGCTCAAGATAAAGTACTTCTATATTTTCCTTGTTTCTTCTGATGGCCTTTGGAGAAATATAACATTCTATGAGACATTCACATAGCTGAACCCCCTGATTCCACTATTACAGAGCAGGTTGCTAAGGCTCCCACCCAGCTGAGAACCTCACTAGATTTGTGAAGTATCACAGTGATTATCAATCTTCATTTTCGCATATGCTGGAGTACATATAGAGTTGGTTCATTGAAAACAAATGGAGCCAAAGTGAAAAATGCAGATGTTGTGCTGTCATTCAATGTGTACACCTTATGACAGAGAAAAGTGCCTTGTTTTATTTTGTTTTCTTTGGGTCTTGGTTTGGTTTTCAAAACAGGGCGTCTCTGTGTAACCACTCTGGCTGTCCTGGAACTTGCTCTGTGGATCAGGCTGGCCTCAAACTCAGAGATCCTCCTGACTCTGCCTTCAAAGCGCCAGAATTAAAGGCATGCGCCACCACCACCTGAGAAAAGTGCCTTCTTAAGGAAGCCTCAGATGGAGGGACTCTGCTCCTGCCATCTCTTCCACTGTCATGTGCAATACTGTATCTGCTAAGATCATATTCTTCCTTATTAATGTCTCCATCACTAAAAATTCTTGATATTTTTAACCTCAACAGCTTCATATAACTTGAAAAACCAAGTTGTATAGATTCTGGGTGTCTCTCTACAGCAATAGAAACCCTGACTAAGACAATGGGGTTTAGGTACCCAAGGACTGGCATAAGATGGCTAATTGTAGGACAAGAGAAAAGTTATCATGATGTGCCAATCCCTGAATTTTTCTTGTTTATGCATTCTCTTTTTCATTTATTTCACCCTGGAGGTCTCCAAATCAGGCAGGCATGAACTAGAAGTCTCACTGACCAACTGGAACAGGGAGGACAGTGATAAGTTGAAAGCTGAACTCTATTCCTATCTCTATCCTTTCTACTGAAAAGGACTTTGGGAAGAAACAGGAATGGGTTCAAATCCTCCCCTCACTACTTATTGGATCTCAGTCTATTTCCTTATCCTTGTGATGAGGATAATAAGACCAGTCTCACAAGGCTATTGTGAGGATTAAGTGACCCACTGTGTATAAAGTATTCAAAGCAGGGCCTGGCATGCTCCCCAGAAGGAGCATTGTTTAATGGCTGTCATTATGTAACCCTGATAGAGTGATGAAATATTCAGCCTCTGAAATCAGACAGTCTAGGATGCAGTCGTGGATCTGCCCCTTTCATGCTGTGGTAGACAATTTCCTCAGTTTTCTCACCTGAAAAGGAAATTTGATAAGATTTCATGTAAAAATGAAAGAAAATAAGTAAATGATTAAAATCATTGGCATGGAGGAGTCAATTTTAGTGGAGTTTATCTATTTTAATTTTGTCTCTTCCTATCACCTCAGCATGACAATATCCTCTAGATGTCTACTCTCATACTACATACTCAAAATTTAATAAAAGGAATATAGACTTTGGGGGCATTAATAGGAGTGATTCAAAAATATTTTTGTAAAACAAAAATATCTTGAACTCATGAACATAGTCCAAAATCTACCAAGGCTGGGCAATTTGTATAATGTTAAAAACAAAGATTGAGGATCCCCATTGCTTAGATTTGCTAGCTGTTACTATATGACAAATTTTAAATCAATCTCTCTCTCTCTCTCTCTCTCTCTCTCTCTCTCTCTCTCTCTCTCTCTCTCTCTCTCTCTCTCTCTCTCTCTTCTTCCCTCCCTCCTGTTCCCTTAACTCTAAAATGAAACTCCATAACAGTTTGTACCTCATAAGATTGTTGTGAGACAAGCCATCATGAGTCAACACCTATGAAGTGCTTGCTACAATACGCCACGTACAATGAATGTCAGTAATTGTTACTCCTTCAGAAATGACTAGGACCCTTGGCTCTTAGAGAATAAAGATTCTCACTGTGGCTGGCCAATTCACAGCCTGGAATCTTTTATGACTGACCTATGAATATCACCCCTTTAGAGGTAGTCTGTGACTGAAGCAGACATGAATTAGGTCCTGCAGAATCACAAAAAGGATAGAAATGAGATAAAATAGTGCTGTGAAAAAAGATGTGAACTTTGCATCAAAAGATCCCAAGTTAGGCCAGTGAGAATTATTCAGTAGGTAAAGGTGCTTGTTGCTATACCTGATCACTTGAGTTTGGTCCTTGAAACACACATGATAGAAGGAGAGAATCAACTCCTACAAGTTATCATCTGACCTCCACACACGTCATGGCTCACGAATACACACACACTCCATAGTACACACGTGTGAGCATCCATACACATACATGAATGCACACATGCACATACTTAATATATATGTATATATTCAAATTTGAGTGCTGGCTGTAAATGCTGGCAAAGGTATTATTTTAGTGTTTGGAGGATTTGCTCTTGTTTTGTTTTCTTTTGTTTTAAATTTTAGCAGCTTTTTCTTCCCTTTATCTCAGCATGATAATATCCTATATCCATCTTCAATCAATTAGTAAAGTAGGCTGTCTTGTGAAATTCACTTACCTTCACTGATTATTAATGAATACATCTGAAAATTGAGCACAACAAACCCTTTTGTGAAGACCAGAATGGAATATGAATACCAAGAAAAATGTGTGGCAAATCACTATGTACCAACAAATAAAATGCCTCTTTGACATCACAGGTACTATTATATTTCTAAAAAAATCTATGCCCCCATCCAGCTTAGATAAAAAATGGGTTTTCACCTTGGGGATTTCTAGGACCATCTGCTTAAGATTTGGACCTGGTCAGAACTGATAGAAACTCCCAGGCTCTTAATTGAACTTGGTGCCAGGGTCCGAACAATCACACTCACACTTAAACTTGGGTGGCTGTTAAAATAGGTGGCGTTACTAATCAACCAGGTGGCTACCCGCTGCCCAGAACACGGATAATTAAGTACAAGGGCCATTTTTATCCAGAGGGTTTGCTATTTCATAGCCAATTACCAGGGCAGCTTCACCCCACTTTGAACTTTGTGGAAAGTAAGGGCAGCATATGCATCTGCGGCCTCAATAGCTTCCCTGTAGTTCCTGCCATCAACTCTATTCATCTGTTTCTAAAGGAGCGTCAGCATCCACCTGCCTTTCAGTATTTAACTCCTTCATTTAGAAAGAAGCAGCAGGAAATTTGAACCAAGAGCTATTTTTATCTTTATAATGGCAAAAGCAATTTTAACACTATATCCCCTCCGTAATCTGCATTTTTTGCAATCTGCTATATTTTAAAATATCAAACTCGGGAATGAATGTGCCCCTCTCAGACACTAACATGGCTTCCTAATGCATTTTTTTTCCTAATTAGAATGGTGCTCAGTTAAGAGCAAGACAGTTAATGTTCTTAGTCCCTAAGCCAACTACAAATTCTACCAAAGAGATTATGGCTCAGTTTTCCTAAAGGAAATGCAATTTTATTATGGTACGAGTTTATTTGAAAAGGGATGATTACTAAATTATACCAATTGTACTAATAGAATTAAAGAAGACATGTGGTACAAGTATAAGCCTGTACATATACATCCAGTGGCATACAGACCAGGCTGTCCCAGGACTACCGTCTGAGAGAGTGATCAATCTCACAAGGACAGTGGGGAGAAAAAAGCAGTAATGTGAGATTAGTGTTTAAGTGACAGCATTCTGTTCTCTATTCCTATTGGTAGACTCGGAACTTTCTGATCACACTCAAACATACACACATACACATTCTCTCTCTTCCATTCTCTCTCCTGTCACTCTTTAGCTGCTTGTAGTTCTTCCCTATACTTCAAGCCAAGAGAACATCTCTTTATCTTCAGAACATCTTTTTGAGGCCTTTTGGAGACTAGAGATGATTTTCATAAAAGAAAAACCAACTTGAAAGTATGGGGAGAATCATATAATTCTGTCTTCAGAATGCAGTTTCAGGCATTTCCTCCTTGATATTTCTCCTGCTTACTGCTCTGTACAAGAATTTATGAAACTTGACCTTATGTGCAAGTTACTTCAGGAACTAACTGAAATGCAAGCAATCATTCAGTAGGCCTGAGCTAGATGTCTAAAATTCTGTATTTTACTGGGCTCTCAGTTGATAAGATTGCCGTGGATCCATGGACCATATTTTTTAAGACCACATATCTACACAGCATGATATTAGGGTTGAGCCTAATCTTCTCTGTCTCTCCATATAAGCTGTTTATTCGCCAAGGTTAGAGATACTATCTCATAGTTCTTAAACAGAGCTTCAACATGTTGAGATCATATTTGGGATACTTTAAATGCCTCTGGATTAACTGATGAATTCTCGTAAAAGGGTTTTTAAAACTAGAGAACCCAGCATGGCACCCCACTGGTGCCCCTTAGAGACTGTGGAATGTGGAATAAGCTATTCATCCTCCCTAAACTTCCATTTCCTCATCTGTAACACAGTAAGACAACTCTGAAGAACATATAAACTAACTCTGGAAAGCGTCTTACACAGCACTTGACACAAAGTAGACTTACCATAAATAATGTTTCTGTATTGTCTTTGATTTCCCAGGATAAGAATTGAAAGTGATCAGCTAAAACTTTTAAAGGAGAACAAGACATTTCAAAAATACACATATTTCTGAAAATGGTTGCTTGGATGTTTCTCTCCTTTGCTAGAATTTTCTGGAAATTTCTGAAAGTCACATATTTATGTTTCCTTCTTATATTGAATAAAGCAAATTTAGCGTGGTAAAAAGGTCCCTGGAACTTCTAATCAGACAGCCTATACTCAGAGTTCTGTTAGCATTCCTAATGCCCTCTGTCCCTCTACTATACTGTAAAGATATAAAATAAAACAAAGAAGATAAATATCATTTATTAAAATTACCCAGCAAGTCTCAGATAGCCTTGTGAATAAAGTAAATTTTTCTATTAGAAAATAAAAACAAGTTGGGTTTTCTGCACATAAAGTAAATTTTAAAATACTACCTGAAAACAGCTGTCAGAGAATATGAGTTTTACTTTCCATGTGAAAAAAAGAAAGCCCAATTCTACCATAGCCACTGGGATTAGGGGCTAAAATTTATCACCATGGGAGTTACCTATCCATTTTTAGTGTCCCTTTCTATATAATTACATGTTATTTTCACAGAAAGTAGATTTTTGGGACTTGTAATGATCCCTGACAGCACTTCAAGGAGAACTGTCCACCGAATTTGACATTGACCAGAACTTATCCTAGATATTGATGCTTGCTTGCATCCCTTCCTTCTTTCCTTCTTTCCTTCTTTCCTTCTTTCCTTCTTTCCTTCCTTCCTTCCTTCCTTCCTTCCTTCCTTCCTTCCTTCCTTCCTTCCTTCCTTCCTTCCTTTTTTGGTGTTTTGAAGGGAAATAAATCATCTCAAAGTAGCACATAAGAGAGTATGTGCAAAACATATCCTTCTCACATCATAATTTTCTCATTTTCTTAGTAGCTGTAGTTTTATTCAGAAATTGAAATAACATTGTATATTTGTGCAGATTAGAATATTTTTAGTCTTTTCATTCCATGGTAGGCAAGTGTTCTTTGATCCTAAGTTGAAAAGTTTTAAATGTAGTGCAGGTTGAAGCACATGTATTCATTTTTATTTTTGCTTTTTCAATTTCAAAACTCCAAATCATAGAAGAATATTTGACAAGAGTGCACATCTCTATAACTTGCTTCTACTATAGACTTTAAATGGAATTCATAGCTTCCCATATTAAGACATATCTGTGGGGTGCAAGATCTGATTCTATCTTTAATGGCAAGGAAAAAAGTGATCAAGTTGCCTTGGATTTTAGACAACCTAGTTTTAGACACTATAGGTTTTGTCTAGTGTCATCCTTCATGGAGAATGAGTCCATCTCCTCATGTTCTAGTGGACCTCTAACACATTTCAAGTTGGTGTGCTGGTCCTTTCTCCCTGAACTTCTGTCTTGATCCAGCATCCCTGTGAAACAGACTCTGAGGCTGAAGTTAACCTCTAGTAGGATTACTGGGTGCATGCTCTCAAGAACACTGTTACTGAGGGACTTATAATGGCATATGAGTTCATAAAAGGAACAGGCCTTGTTTACAGTTTGGGAAATATCTAGTAAGTGAAGAGTTTATAGCCTCTCTCCATGTTACTTTTATTTTTTTAGGAAAAGATGAAACAAAGCCAGAAAATATGCACATGTAGACTGTGCTGAAAGACGGATGACCAGAGCTGTAGGAGTCTGCTTTTGGGGATGAGTTGCTTCAGGCACTGCCTAAGCTTCAGCATCTTCTCTTTTTCTATATAGGATCTGTAGGCAAAAGTTTGTCGGGTCCCGCCCGGCTCCCATGGCCTCTTAGACCCAAGTAAACACACAGAGGCTTATATCACTTTTAAACTATGGCTGTGGCAGGCTTCTCACTAGCTAGCTCTTACATCTTAAATTAACCCATTTTATAAATCTATGTCGCCACGTGTTCCACATGGCTTTACCTGTGTGCCGTTACATGCTGTTCTCTAGATGGCAGAATGGCATCTGCCCAGCTCTGCTTTTTTCCTCTCTCCCCCTAGTTCGAATGTCCCACCTAACCTTATTCTGCCTCACCATTGACCAAACACCTTTATTTATCAACCAATCAGAGCAACACATTTTCAGAAAGACATTCCCATCAAGGATCTCCTGTGAAAATCCTAATATCTCAGACCCACTAATATAGGACTACTTGCAAAGGAGGGAAATAGGACTAGGAAGACAAAAGTATACGCATTTTCAGTCAAGATTTCAGGCCTTTGGAAAGAAACTAAGCTTGCCCTTTAGGGTTGTTCTGAACAAGTCAAGGGGTAGGGGATCTGGCTTTTGTAGAATTGTATCAAGCAGTTTTCTAATATAGTCTGGCCTAAGAAGGAGCCAAATTTAAAAATCTTTTGATAAAGTCAAAATCCACAGAGATGAAATAATCTACACTTTTTCACACTTGGGTAAATGAATGCCTTATTTATTACATTAGGCACAAAACACTAGGCTTATATACAGAGTCCAGTCATGATAATTATCTACTGCTACAAATTAAATTAATATAAAACTTAATGTCTTAAAACAATGATCATTTGTTGTCCATCAGAAATTTTGTTTATTATGACTTAGAAAGAACACAGTGGGGCCTGAGGCTAAAACTCTGATTCAAAGACTGGTTGTTAAAAATCAGCAGAAAATTTACTCATGCCTTTGTCTTGTAGCTTTGCTACCTGATACTGATGGCCAATGACCAGAGACTATTTATCTGACCAAACCCTGGTAAGTCTCCTGGGAAGTCTCTCCTCAAGTAGAGCCTGTTTTCTGGGCTTCTGTGTTCACCTCTACACCATCCAGTTAGAGAGAATCCTACTGAGTCTGGTTAGTAACAACCCTCACTTTTGCTAGCTCATAAAATTCTTCATTTCCTGTATTTAGTATCTGATCACCCTTGCTGATCTTCAGCAAAGTTAAGTCCATTTGGCAAAGAATTGCCCTATTATCTCTTAGCAATTTTCCACATCCATCTTGCTCTTTAACTATACATCTCCAGCTCTTCCTTGGAGCTGAGCCTTATAAGGGCCTTACCTTATCAAGAATACTATTTTTCTTCAAACCCAGAACATCTACATGTGGCTCCTCTAAGTAGTCTAGCTTTCATCAGACTGTGGTACCTGTGTTTCATTGGCAGGGGGTGGGGGGAGGGGGTGGGAGTAGAGTGACAGAGAGCTAAAAAATGAGAAGGAAGAGGAAGAGAGTTAAAATAATACAGGAAAGGAGTGGAAAGAGGAAGGAAGAAAAGAGGACTGGAAGAAATATCAATTATCTTTTAAAATCTAACCTCCAAAGTTACCAATGCATCATATCTGTTGAGGCAGTTATAAAGGGATGACACCAAGACTCATCCCATTTCTCAATGTGAAAAAAACAAGTGTATAGGATAGGATACTTATTTCTATTAGAATCTTTAGAATATATAACCTACCAGTCATGAAAGGGGCACCTAGACTGAACAGCTTAGCATCTGTTCATTCTATTGCTTGTGGCCACTCAAGTTCACTAACTTCATACATTGAAAACAGCTTCACTAGGTGTCATGACTAATCTTGGTTATCAATTGGACTATATCTGGAATCAACTAAAAACTAATCGCACGATCATAGCTCATACCACCAACCACACATAGGAGAGGTCAGTTTAGTTTTCCATTGCTAGTGGATTGGTGTTCCTATTGGGCATGCTGTAAATTTTACATGGCTTCTCTTTTTCTTTTTTTTTCTGTGCTAGAGTTGAACCCAGGGCATTAGGCATGCTAGGTAAGTGCTATCCCACTGAAAGAAATGCCCCAGCCCATTTTTATTGATGTTTTGTCTTGCTTTGCTTCTATTTGTTTTGAGACTTGGTCTCACTGTGTAGCTCAGGCTGGCTTTGACCTCACTATGGAGTCCAGGCTGGCCTCCAATTCATGATCCTATGACTCAGCTTCATGAGTATTGTAATTACAGGTGTATACTACCACACCTAATTCTACACTTTGTTTTTACACTGGAGATGTATCTAGTATCATTAAGTCTGTAGAGTTGAATGCTAAAGGAACCAGAGCTGTATCTCCACCAGTGGCATATGCTCCCTGCAGAGCTCAAAGGGACCCACAAAACACTTTCTTTCCTTTGTTGTGGTAGAGCAAGCAAGATGTAGCAATTTGTCATCAACTTGGCAGACGATATCCCAGTATTGAACACTGAATTACTTAAAAGAAAAGTACAAGTCAAACAGGCCCCTGAGGCTTCATATCCTACCTTGCACCTTCTCTAGTGCTAGTATCTTCACATGGTGCTCAACAGACTTGCTGCATCCCCTGTTTTCTCATTAATAATATATTGTTTATAGATTGGACCAATGTGGAATTCCATAGGCCACCAAAATGGCCTGTATTTCCTCAGATCACATAAGGAGAGTGTGAGGGGGTCAACATAGCCTTGAGTAGGAGTCCAAACTTGTGCTGTCACTTGTCCCACATGAATGCAAACTTCTTTTGAGTCCCCTTCTTGATAAGAATGGCTAAAAACGTATTTGTCTTATAGAGGGCCACACACCATGTACCTAAACTGATGCTAACATGCTTTAGTATTGATTGTGGCTACTGCTAGACTAAGTTTACCATAGTTCACTATAATCCTTGCGCATGCAATTATTTCTTTCAGGGAGAAAACTGCTAAATTAGTGAGAATATGATGAGAACTCTCAACTCTTGCATCCTTCAGAGGTTTTTAGGGTGGCATCAATCTCTACTATTCCTCAGAGATGCCATTTCAATTGGATTTGCTGCTTCAACTGAGCTTATAAGGAAGGGAAGGAGAAAGTGATTCAGTGGCTAACATTTAGCCCTCCCCCTATGGTAGGTAGTACTTACATCCATTCTAGTTAGAGAACTTGGGGTTGGGGTCAGGGCTACAAGGGAGATTTCACAGATATAGTAGACCTACTCTGATCTCAATCTAAGCCAGGGATCCATTTATTAGCTGACCTAGCAGAAGGGCCATGACAACAGTTCTGCTATCCGGATATCATTATCAACTGACCATAACAATCTTCACAGTACTTGAGTAGTCTGTCTTCCCAAGGGGTGTTTTCCCAAATAGGGGATCTCAAGTTCCTTCAGAGTGGAACTGAAGGAACCTCCACAGGCTTTCTGCTTGCTTCACTTTTGGATATTCGATAGGCTCAGAGATAAAAACTGGACAAGAGGCTATAATTTTTCATTAGGGAGGCTATCTTTTCTCAGTATTGCCATGAAATTTTTTGGGTAATGCCAGTGAAAAAAATTCTTGTTTGATTCCCATTTATCTTACTCCCAGAATACCATGCTCTATTAATAATCTCCATAGGTCTTTGCAGATCAGCAGCCCTTGCTCTTTACTACAACAGCCACACATACATTTCCCTGATAAAAAAATCACTAACATGCAATTTCTATTATTACCAGATCTTCTTGTTACCTTTGCTATCAAGTAGCCAAGTTCTGCACCAGCATTTCCTACCACCAATCTTAGTCAGTACAGGAAAGCCAGTAAACTTCTCCATAATGATGCTGTCCTCACTAGCACCTTCTATTGGTTTAGGAAAATGGCCAGTTTCTGAGTCTTCCTGTGGAAAATGTTTGGCTGGTGGGTTTTTCAGAATTTCAATGTATACTCTTTCCTAACTCAACCAATTCTGCAGAGCCCTGATCCCCTTTTCTACCATCTTCCATGAAATCTCTGATATTTTTACTTCACAGTATTCTGATGAGCACTTCCCCTGCCTTTCTAAGAGTCATCTTGACGGCATGTTAGCACTATCCTTCCCGAGTCCTTGGCAAGTTAAATTGTGTAGCATAGGAGCGGTGTGTTATCCTACCTTACTAAACTCTCATTTTCCCATTTACCATATCACATTGTTTTGTTCCTCTTGATCTAGCATATTCAGAATCCAGTCCAATATATACTCCCCTGATTCCTATTAATAAATATTAACTAGGCCAATATTCTTTTTGCCTAGCTCTTTTGGTACACATTCCATTCCTCTTATAAAAAGCCCAGTGATTTATCAATCAGGAAACTCTATGGTTATGGCAAAAAAAATAGTATGTAGGGTGTTTCTTGCAGCACAGAAATATCTACAATATCTTCTAGCTAGAGTATAGCACTAGACTTTAACAAGGAAGAACAAACCACTTTTACAGGTCAAGAGAATCCAGGGGAATTGAAGAAATCAAGATATTAGACTACATTGACCCCCCCATGTTCCTACCCCATGCCTCAGGTATCTCTCCTCAATCAGTCCCCTGACCTTGGCACAACTAACTCCCTAGGAGTTGAAATTTTAACCTGGAGCTGTGGAGCTGTGAGGTCCTTATAAGTAAGTCTTGGCTTCATATTGGCTTCTGGTAAGAAGACATGATAGTATTTTATATGCTGCCAAAGATATTTGACATTCCCACTCCACCTTTATTCAGATACAGCATTTCCTCAGTCTTCCTCTGGCTTTGTCCAAGGCATTAGTAGTGACCAGCCAAAGCCATTCAGTTTCCTTGTGTTTACAGTTACTACTTCAGTCAAATACTCAAACATAAAAAGTATTCCCTCCACCAAGGTACTCCTTGCCTCTGATAACCCAGCCCAGGTTCTCACTGTTATAAAATGCTGAAAGTTGTTAATATTTCACTTACAACCAGAGAAATGGCTTTCATGCTCAGCTGGCTTGTAGGTAATCTAATTCCAAAAATCTTTGTTTTGAGTGTTCCTCTTAGGCTAATCTCTAGAAACCAGTCACCAGGAGATATATCTGAGACAAGAATTTTGGGGGAAATTTAGTGGGGATAATTATATCTTTACAAAAATCAAACTTCTCAAGGAACTGAGAAGTAAATTGGATTCAGGGAAGTTTCGAATAGCCACACAGTTCCTACAGGGGTTTCAGCCAGTCCCACAGTGTTGCTGGGCTTGGCATAGCCTTGCAAAGTTTCCCTGATAGGTGAAGAAATATTTTTATTTTCAAGACATGGTTTCTCTGTGTAACAGTCCTAGCTGTCTTGGAACTCGCTTTATAGACCAGGCTGGCCTCAAACTCATAGAGGTCCACCTGCCTCTGTGTCCCGAGTGCTGGGCTAAAGGCATGTGCCTGGCTGAAGAAATATTTTTAAGTTGACTTAAGTGTTCAACAATGTACATATACATTGAAAAAAATTACATGGTCCCTGATGACTGTGTATGTTTTTAAAGACTTTATGTATAAGTTTAAAATAAAAGAAGTTTTTTAACTGAAAATAATACTTTGAAAAAAATTAAGTTTCTCTCTTACAAACATGAAGATTTGGGGGGGGGGTAGTGTAAAAACAATTGCCCTGAACTGAGGCAGAGAGACTGGGCCCTGCAGAATCATTGAAGTCAGCTGCTGTCCAGAAAGAGAGTGTAACTCTGAATAAATGTGTCAGTATTAAATGAGACCGGATCCTGAAATAGGATTTACCCATGAGTCATTAGCAGGCAAGAACCCTAGCAGCTAAAGGGATGAGCGTTTCAGGACTGAATGGGGAGTCAGGATGGCACATCACAACATCTACTACAATCTCTCCTCTTAGAATTGATCTGTGATTAACAGTACCTCATATGTAGCATTAGTCCATTCATTTATGTAACAGTGTCAATCACATACCATTATATGTCAACAACTAGTTGCTATATAGAATTAAGATAAAGGTTAGTAAATGAGTAGTTTAGTTGGAGGGAGTCTTTTATCAATAAATAATTTCCCATTATTGTCTTGTGCCATGTCTCTCTTAAAAACTTGGCAGAAGTAGAGGGATAAATTCAATCTAAGGAGAGTAAGCAAATAAAATAATTGGGGTAAAGCTGCAATACTGTTTTTAGGGGACTTACCACTCCTTAGGGACCTTTAAATTGGTCATAGGGCCCTTACCCCCACACTCGTCACCACCTGTGGCAGATGGGAGAGCTAACCTAGTACCTCTCCAACTGCAACACTAGGGAGATCGGGCCCTGCAGTACAGTGGAGCTGACCCTGTTGACAGGGACATGAGTGAGCTGGCCTTGAGAATGTGAGCATGAGATATCTGGCCCTGCCCCTCACCTGCCATATGGTGGCATGAACAAAGGGAAGATGTCCTGCCCCCCTCACCCCTCACCACCTGTGTCAGGTGGGAGAGCTGAGCCTGAGATCATGAGAACCGATGAGCTGGCCCAACATCTCATAAGCTGTAGCACTAGGGAAACCAGGCCCTGTACCCCACCTGGACAACATAGTAGAGCTGACCCCACTGGTGATAGTGAAAGTGAGCCAACTCCGAGCATATAAGCTTGGGAGAGCTAGCCCCACTTCTTGTTGTCATGCGGCATGGGCAGGGGAGAGATGCCCCCCTTCGATGCCTAGAGCACTTAGGAGAGCAGGCCCTGTACCTCACCTGGGCGCCACAGTAAAGCTGACCCTGCTGATGGGGCACAGGTGAGCCTACCCTGAGGTTGTGAGAATGGGGCCAATATTCTTTTGGCCTAGTTCTTTTGGTACACATCTATTCCTCTTATAAAAGGCCCTGTGATTTCTCAATCAGGAAATTCTATGGTTATGGCATAGTCTTCAAGAAAAGTGCATTCTAGAAAATGCATGAAATTCTCAAAAAATAAACATTTTATTTAAAATAATAATAAAATGAATGTTCCAAAAAAAGAAAAGTCCACTATAGGAGAGAGTTGGGGAGATAACATATACAGAATAAGAAAACTTCAAGAGCTATAAATGATGACATATTAACAAACCACTAACAAAGCCTGGTGGTGGTGGCACACACCTTTAATCCCAGCACTCAGGAGGCAGAGGCAGGCAGATCTCTGTGAGTTCAAGGCCAGCTTGGTCTTCAGAGTAAGTTCCAGGACAGCCAGGGCTACACAGAGAAATCCTGTCTCAAAAAACAAACAAACAAACAAAAAACCAACAAACATACTAATAGGTATGTGGCTAGATGTAAAACAGAGAGGAAAGTTGCTGTAAAGGTTTTAGAGGAAGAAGTTCATTGGAGCTGAGAGCAGAGTATAGTGAGGAAATAAGCCATGAGGAGATGGGGGTCTGTGGGTAACAGACTTCAAATAGCCCCAAAGAACAACTAACATGAAGCCCCTGAGCTAAGTGTGAGCTTGACATGACCAACAATCAAGACAGGTAAGTCAGACAGGTCAACACTGGAGACTATGTGCATTGAAGATGACACTGTCCTGGAAGCCACAGCAAATACTTTACTTGGTACTTAAGGATAGTGGGAAGACAGCAGCACACTTTGAGCAGAGTAATGGTAAACTCAATGTTTCAAAAGAATAACTCTGGAAACTTTGTATAAGATAGACTACACAAAGTCAAGATAGACTACACAAGAGTGCCAGTCAGAGAAGCATAGCAGTTAGATAACCCAGGAAGTGGCTATCAGGATAACAGAATGGAGATCCTGATGATTTGTCAGACTCAGTGTATATTTTGAAAGTAAAGTGAATAGGGTTTACTGATAGATTAGATGGAAGATGTGACAGGACTTGGATCAGCAACATTATAGCAAGGGTGCACGTATCAAGTCATAATTTAAACAATATAACAATATGTTGATTGCAGAAAGAGTTTAATGAAAGCCAAATCATCAAGGTTCCATTGTGTGCCCCCTCCCTCTCTCTCTCTTAATCTATGCATACGTGTGTGTGTGTGTGTGTTTGGTGGGAACATACAGAAATGCAAAGATATAGGGAGTAATTTCTTTTGCTGAAGATAATCTTATTCACAGTTTGTTTCTGAGAGGCCAAAGGCAATGTGTTCTGTTTTCACTGACTGTATGAGAGGTCTTCACTTTTTCAAAATTGCTCCTGGAGCTTACACTCTGGCACGCACGAAGGCACCCCAGCTCTTTTTGTCAACCCTGCTTGGGAGCTTCTGAAGTAATAATAAATGGTACAGTGCTTCAACAGAAAGCTGTGCCTGAGGCTGTTGAACTACTTGTACTAACTACACAGGTGTAAGAGACGAGGATGCATAACCCCAGCTGCAGCTGTGGCTGGACACCCTGCCCTGTGTTGGTCCTTTTGCACTTCACAAGTGGGTGGCCATTCTGAAAGCAAAGCAATCCCACAGGCACTGGGCTGGAACACAATTGATTTCCTTTGTGGAACTAACCACAGAGAAATCCTTCATGTATGCTCCCAGAGTCGGTTTCAAGTGCTTGTAAAGTGCTGACACATAGCGTGGAAGGGATACTGTTGGAATTTTGGAATTTCAAAGCACCATCTGATGGGACAAAGTGCAGAGAAATCAGAGGTTAAATAAAGGAAGAGATTTTCTCAGAGTGAAAAGAAAATTGTACATTTAATATTGTTACTTTATCTGTTTAATCTTCTATTCATTCTTTGAAGGTTTGATACATATATAATGTATTTCGATCATATAGGTACCCCATTTTCCTTATCCAACTCCCTTGTACTCCCTTCCAACTTCATGTAGCTTTCTCTTTTTACCTCCCACTTAGTCCAGTTAGTGCTCCATTTACAAGGATTGTAGGGGAACCATGACCTCATCCCTAAAGAAAAATGACTCCCCTTCTTTTAGCAGCCATCAACAAGTAGCTCCTCAGGTAAGAGCAGGGCTTACTGGACTTCTCTGCCCTATCCATGTTCAAGTTTTGTCTGGCTTAAATTTGTGCAAGTTTTGTGAAAGTAACCACAGCTACAATGAGTTCATAAGTACAATATCTTAGTACATAATACATAAGTACTATATTATGTCCATAAGATATTTTCCAGCACTCTTTCTTGTCCTCTGGATCTGACATTCTTTCTGCCCCTTCTTCTGTCTCTGCCCCCAGTTCCTTGATGTTCCCAGAGTTCTCTCTCTCTCTCTCTCTCTCTCTCTCTCATGTGTGTGTGATATATGTCCTATTTATGGCTGAACACTCACAGTCACGTGTTCTCAGAACTTTGACCAATCATGAGTCTGTGTATTAATCACTGCCCATTGCAAAAAGAAGCTTCACAGATAAAGGTTGGTAACAGCATGGATCCGTGGGTATAGACATATATTTAGAGAGCAATTTAGCAAAATAACCATTTAGGAAAATAAAAATAGTAGGTACACACACACACACACATACACACACGTATGCACACACACGCACACACACACACACAGGCACACAGGGCTTTTGACCAGTTTTACAGTACCAGGCATGAATTTCCACCTATGAAGCATGCTGCAAATCCAACCAGAAAGCCATTGGCTACATCCATACTAGCAATGGCATACATACAGGTCAGTAGTGTACCTCACACGTACAGTGCTGGAGAAGGGCATTGTTGTCTTTTCTCCCTCAGTTTGCCTGCATAATGGGTCCTAGCCTTGAATATTTTTTATGTGTTTCATTTTAGAATACATGTGGAAGTGAGAAAACATGGAAAGGCCCATTATAGGTTGTGATATCTATTCTTGGTGTCAACTTGACTACATCTGGAATTACCTAAAAATCCAAGTGGTTGGATACACCTGTGTATGTGTGGCAGAGGGTTCTTAATTAAATCATTTGAAATAGATCTTTTGAGGTAGGAAAATCCACCTTTAATCTGGTCCACACTTTCTTCTGGCAGCCTATTTAAAGGACATGGAAGAAGGAAGCTTTACTTTCATTGCCCATTTGCCCTCCCTCCCTCTGGCTGTTAAGTCCATTCCTTTGTTGGCATTAGAGTCTACTTCTTCAGGATTCTGGCATATACTGAAGGCCAGCTGAGACATCCAGCATCATGGACTGAACAACCATTTTAAAATGTTAGACTTTCTATAAGTAGATAGCCATTGTTGGACTAGCTGGACCACAGCCTGTAAGCCATTCTAATACATCCCATATGTATATGGGATATATAGATATACATATATATTTGTTCATTCTATCAGTTCTGTTCCTCTACAGAACTCTGAATAATACATGGGAGAAAGATGCATTAATGGATGGGAATAGTAAAAAAAAAATGGATAAAACAAAAGTAGAGAGGGCGTTAATAGGGGCAGAAGGGTTTAAGGAAGAGAATGGGCAAATGAAAGAAACAAGGGGATAAAATGAATAAATCAAAATGAAATGTATATGAAAAAACACATAGAAACCTAATATCTTGCAACCAAATTAATTGAATGTGATATGAAAGAATTGAGAAACACTGGGATTAAAGGTTTAAGTGGGGATACAGTAGATAAGGGGTGAGAAAGGTCTAAGAGGTAGGTTACCATACCTAAGACTATATGAAAAAAGGCTATGGAATCCCAATAGTTTATACAATTACAAAGTATACTTTTTAAGTGAAGTTTGGGCTGGTAAGATGGCTCAGTGGGTAAAGATGTTTGCCCTCGAGCTTTATAACCTGAACCCAATACCTAGTTACAATGGGATGGAAGGAGGGAAGTGACTCTCATTAGTTATCTTCTGACCTCCACATGTAAACTGTCCTATATGTATGAATACATACACAATATGTGAATAAGTTAATACATAAAAATGTAAAAAAGATCGGAAGGTGTTTGACTGGAGGTACCCTGCATGGGTGACAGTGCTACATCAGAAGTCATAGGTTATTCATAGAAAATCTCAGTGATGGGCATGTGATCCTGCCCTAATGAGTTATTGGTCATTGAAGCCGCAGAGGTCTCCAAAACAACACAGGCTATTGTCACTACCGTTGGTTATCCACTATAACTAAATGGTAAGACCCTGGTACTGAAGGCAGCACACAATTCAATTGCAAAATGTAGAGAAATACATTTCAAATTGTAGGACAAATCTCTTTCCTGGCTAGATTACACAGTTGTGCATTTTGTATCATACTCTATTGAAATTTTCTTTTTCAATGTCTCTGTATCCCAGACCTGTCTTGCTCATTATCGGTAGACTGACTGCCACCTGGACCACGTAGATAGTTTCACAAAAGGATTGTGAAATCAGGAACAAACAAAAAAACTAAATCAATTGGAGTCTGCCAGCTAAGCCATGTTGTCAATATTTGTGTCAGTAACATGACTTACAGTTTCAAGTCCTGTTTTTGTATGTAATACCTGGATCACTCACAGTCAGACTACAGCTTTACACTGAATGGAGTATGTGGGTCAGTAGAACTGATAGTAACTAGGAGGAGGAAGCCAGTAAAGTGCTTCACATAGTTGTTATGATTGCTATTTTTTCCTACTCAGTCAGCTAATCTTGTATATGTCTGTATGTGTGTGTGTGTTTGCACACAAACATGAGTGCGGTGTGTACACATATGAGTGGGGTGTGTGTACATATGTGCACCTATGTGTGAAGGCCAGAGGTCAACACTGAGAGTCTTCCTCTATCACGCCCCCTTACTGTTTTTGTGACAGGATTTCTCTCTGAGTCTGGAACTCATGGATTTGGGTAGACTGTCTGGCCATTGAGCTCTGGGGGTCTGCCTGTCCCCAGCCCACCAGCCCTATGGTTACAGACAATTACTTTTTATACAACTTCATACAATTGTTTTTTTATACATGGATGCTATGGATCTAAATTCAGGTCCTCTGGCTTGCATGGCAAGCGTTTTACCCAGTGAGCAATCTCCCCAGCCCTGCTCAGTTGCCTAGCTTTATATCTCTGAATTGCCAACAAAATGAGTAAAAAAGCACGCTAATGTCTGGGGGACACAATTGCATCTCTCTTCTGAGTTGTGGCCATCAGCCTGAAACCTGAGAGACTAAACAGTGGTGTTAAAGGTTATTTCACCAGACTCTCCTTCTAGACACCCCCAGAGTGGGGGGTGAAAAGTCGAAACAGTTGTTTGAGGTCACGAATTCAAAATAGCCAACTGAATGGCTCAGTTCTTCACTACTTATACAATCAGAACTCATGTGTAATCAGCGTCTGTTGTCTCCATAAGGTATCAGGCTCTTTGTCGCCTCTCAAATGCCCCTTTCAAAATATTATAAACATTCCCCACCTTAAGTCAACCCTCTTTGTAGATTTTCTCACAGATATCTCTCCATTTATTCTCTTCACCCTCCCCCCTTGGCAGCAGTGTGCTCCAAAGATTTGCCTTCTAATCAAGGCTGAAATCCATTTTGAATTTTCACATAAGCAAACATGGGACTGTGTGGATCAGAAGCACTGTTTTTTCCAGTCATTCCTGATTGGATGATGCATTGAAGATTTCTACAGACTTCCCAAAGTACCAACTGTTTAAGCTAAACAATAACACCTAATAAAAGCGGAGATCAAACTAAGACATAGCAGGAGAAGGCACAAGATGCAATGTAGATTGGCTCACCTAGATGGGTGACACAGGAAAGGCTGAATCTCCAGAGACGGCACGAAGAAAAATAGGAAAAAGCACAGAGGGATCTAAGCTAATACCGACAGAAAAAGAACTTCCCATTGCAGCCAGATTCGTTATGCTTTCTAATCATGCGTGTGTGGAAAGCAGCCGCTGTGGCACTCTCCTGCCTGACATGTAATCTTCAATACACAAACGTGTGGTTTTAAATTTTCTTTTAACAAATCAATGAAATGCATAATTGTTCTATGTCTAATAGCATAATTCAATGAGTTAAAAGTCTAATAGCTGTGCTCCTGGGTAGCGTAACCATAAGTGAGCTACTCAGTCTTTCCCGATGAGTGAAAAAAAGAGTGGTTTTATACCAACCACTTCTACTTCCTATTATAATACAATTCTGCCCGTCACCAGCAGCCTGAAATTATAAAGAGCAAAACATTTAATGAATGTGCTCTCATTAAACGATGCATAGCCACTAACGCTGGGGGAGAGAAAGCCAAGACTCACAGTTTGAATGGTCCTAGAACAACCTTAACAGCAGCCTGTTAACAATCAGACTGAGGAATATTACACTGTTTCAGCAATTTGGAAGCAATTTATTTTATTTATTCTCACCACTGCACTTTTTGGACCTATAATATATTCCATCCATCAGAAAGCTTTATCTCAGCTGGAAAACACGAATTCTTATTTTGGTTTCTAAAACTCCAATTCTTTACTCGATTCTAAGTGCCTTTAAAAATTGAAATGCTCATGGTTGGCATTTATTCTTATAGGTAAAATACATAGTTACATTCATATTTCAGAAGAGTGTGTATTTAAATTCATGCCCAGAAAAAAATAAATAAATGATAAAAAATGAGACTTACACCCTGTCAAGAGTATAATTGAAAATGAGAACTTTCCTCTATTCCTTTGCTTTCAATTTGAACATCAAGTTTCTTGCTTACTGTCTATCATATATGTATATATATATATACCATAGATAGATAGATAGATAGATAGATAGATAGATAGATAGATAGATCTATATATATCTGTAAAGATGCAATGGCACTGCTCCAGGATGATTTATTTAACACTGGCATCATTCTATCAGAATAATCCAGTTTGTAGTTCTGTATAAGAGCAATAAAGATGCTTGAGCTTGAAAGTCCCCTGAGTAAATAAATTAAATAAAAGCATAGTGGAAAGGTCATCAGATGATCTATTTTGGATTGAATTTATGCATATTTAATTCCTTTTATTTTTGATAGTATAACTGTGACAATACAAACCAATATGAAAATAATTAAATACTTTAACAAGTGTTTACTTAGCAACTAGGTGCTATGAGGCATCGTAGATTAGACCAAATTACAGCAGGATCCTTACATGCATCTCTCTAACCATTACAGAAATACAATTTTGGGGTACATGTTCATGTATAACTCAGTGACTGAGTAATAACTATTAGAGAGTACTCTATCCTGTTCGATTATTCTGTAATTATTTTTGCACAAAATTTGCATGAATACCCTTCAATAAAAATGTAACCTGAGCTGAGCGGTGGTGGCATACCTTTAATCCCAGCGCTTGGGAGGCAGAAGCAGGTGGATAGTTCGAGGCCAGCCTGATCTACAGAATGAGTTACAGGACAGCTAGGACTACACAGAGAAACTTTGTCTGAAAAAACCACACACATACACAAAACAGTAGCCTAGAGAATCAGTCTTCTCCAAGGATAAGGCCCCCAATTGGTTATCCAAAACCAAGTGTTCAGCCCTAAAAGCACAGTAAAATTATATATACATATGTGTATATATATATATATATGCAATGTTACATGGACTCAGCAAGGGATGTGTGTGTGTGTGTGTGTGTGTGTGTGTGCGTGGGTACGTGTGAATCTGAGAGGGAGTCACGGGGAAATGGGAGGAGCTAGAGGAAGTGGAGGGAATGTGGAAATAATGTAAATGCAGTACTCATATATGAGATATTTTAAAACTACAGAAGGAAAAAATATGGCCTGAAAATTAAAAAAAATTGTTTTGTGTTCTGATAGAAACTGTCCAAGCTATGCATTAATAAATATGCATTGTTTTTATTTCAACTATATAACCTCTATCTATATTGGTATCACTAAGATAATCTGCTATAGAACACATACATGTCCTTGAAACCCAGAAGCCAAATTTGATGTTTATAGGTAAATAGTCAAATTTTCAGAATGGCAAGCTATGGAGTAATGTTTATTGAACCACAACAGTAAGTAGGTTGGTTGGTAGATAGATACATACATACATATGTATGTTGATAGAAAAATAGATTAATGATAGATAAATGCATATATACATATATAGAAAATGTTAGATGATAGAGATAGATAGATAGATAGATAGATAGATAGATAGATAGATAGATAGACAGATAGACAAACAGACAGATAGATAGATGGAGATAGACAGGCACAATACAATACTGGGGACTAGACAAACAAACTGGGTTGAATTCAGATTTTCAAAGAGCATCTATCAAAGAACAGTGCCTGGGTCTATATACACAAGCTTACCAAACTGACTATTTTCACTAAATTGACAAGTCAGTTTAATGAAAGAGCCACTTAACTCCCTGCCACCTCCATTTGACCAAAACCACCTGTTAAGGAACTTATGCTAAGTCTTATTTTCCTGTTCTTTCCAAACCTTGTTTTACTTTCTACTGTGCGACTTTACCCGTCTCCTCCAAGCAGCCCTTTACTGGTTCAACTGTTTTCTCAATTGTGATTGGAGTTAAAGAATAACCATTTGTTCCCTAGGACACACATTTTCCTGGGATTGAGTGAGTTACAGTAATCAACTGAGCTGATGGATGCCCTGGGCAGAACCATTGGAAGGCCCCTGAGGAGCAGGTTAAACTCCTGAGCATCCCAAGAAATCTCCCACAATCTAAAACTCCATGAGCTGCTAGTTTGGCATTCATTCCACAATCTCAAAGCCAACGCTCTGCTTCTGAGCTAGTGATCTGAAATACTCATTCAGCTATAATTTCTCTTGAGGCTAGCCAATAAACTGAAGTGGGTCAAGACAACCCACAATTTTTTAAGAAACAGCCACCCAATGGCAATATACTGTTCATCTTACTCTTCAAGCTAAATGCCTTGATTTTGAAATGTGTAATGAGAACTGCAATTGTGCAACTTTTAATTGAGATATACTCCTTTCCATTTTAAGCATTAATATCGTTCTCTATACAAAACAACACATCTATGGGAGGTGGGGGGGGGGTACCCAAGAGAACATGCCTAGAAGACTCACTTGCTTTCTTCAGGCATGAGCTACCCACCATCTTCCACAAGATGGCAGGCAGTTTTCATTTTACTATTGGTGATCAAGAGGAAATTGTTCCACGCTCAAATAACAACAACCCCAGGTAGCTATGGTGACATTTGCTTTACATTATGATACACACTAATTAATCATTAGTGATCCCAGAAGTAAGTCTGCTAAAAATTCTTTGCAATGGCTTTTCCCAGCAGGGGCTTTCAATATTGATACTATTACATGCACATATGTTCAGCCAGTATATGTTCTAGCCATGGCTTTAAGCTTTTAGGGTATTTTAATTAATATTACCTCGATTAATATTTACGTCTCATTCAGAAGGGGAAACAGCAAGGCTAGTAAAATCAAAACAGGAAGGAAAAGCAATAAACAGGGCTTTGCAGAGCTGAAGGCAGCTGCTGCGCTTTCACCATGAGGCACATCTGTCTTCTGGCATCTGATATCTTCAACTTGGTCTCACGCCTACCTTAAAGTTACTGAGACAAACATCTGTTAAAAAACAAACAAAATAAAACAAAAACCTTGGATGGCATGGCTGGAACTGTACACTTAGCTTGTATCCTATGAAATCAAAATACATAACTTAAAAAACAAACAAAACCTAGGATTTCATATATCCCAAGATAGGCCTTGAATTCCATATGTAGCCGAGGCTAGCTTTGCACTCCTGATCCTCCTGCCTCTCCCCTTGCACTCTCAGTGCTTGGATGGCACACATACACCAACATGCCCAGTCACATGCAGTGTTGGAGAACCTCATGTGAGAGGTAAGTACTTAGTCAACCAACTGAGCTGCCTTCCCCTGGCCCCTCAACTGACAAGAACTGCTCAGACTGCCTTCTGCCATGAACTCGATTCCTTGGCACAAAGCTTCACTGTGTTAAGCAGCTGCTCCAGGCCTTGGCTACGATCCAAGCTGTAGAAAATAAGCACCGATGTTCTCATCTACAAGAAGTCTTCCACAAAAAGGTTCATCAAGCATCTGAGCAGCTACAGCCAGCCTGAAGCTGGACCAGCAGAAATAATCTGCCTGTGCCCAAGCTACTGGTGGTGGAAACTGAATTTTAGACTCACACCTTGTTTCCAATTAAAACTGGCTACTTCTCCACTCAGTCCAACTACATCCATCCCCCAGTCCATGCTAGTACATCTCTTGAATGTTTTCTTTTACACTTTCACTGTGATTTAGCTTTCCTTTGATAATTACACCTCCCTCATAACCACTTCAGGACTGTTTCTCAAACTGTAATGTGCACATGTGTTCCCTGGAGATCTTGCTAGAATTCAGATGATAGTTCAGTAGGACAGCAGTGGAACCTGAGAGTTGGCCCTTCTAATGGACTCCCAGGTGATCTTGGAGGGTACCAGTCCACTGGCCAGACTGAACTTTGCAAATCTCTTTGTCTACACTCCATATTGCACATATGCTGAAATAGAGGAGTCAGGCAGGAATTTCCTAATCCCATATTGACAATTTTCCTCCTCTTTTGAAGCCCTCTTTATCCAATTCATAAACTAAACTGTCTTTACAGTCATCACTAGATCTCCATCTCAGGCATTCCATTGCATTCCAGAAGGTTCTGGAACCCAGATTGCCATTTTCTTTCCACCATATCTTCTTAAAGTTTGACTTTCATGTGACTAATACATTTAATACACTAACCCTGATCTGTCTTGTTTCAATAACCTTCATCTCTATTCCAATCAGCTTTACTAGTCAGCTCAGCAGCCACACCATGAACTTTTTAATCCCCTAACACTAGTCTTACACTAAAATCTTAATCCTTAAAGCATGCACGTCCTAAACCAGCCTCCAGCTGGAGCCTTCTGACTCTGCACTCCTCCAATGAAACCCAGTATCCTACTCCATTGGACTTTCCACTCCTTGGTCCGCCTCCATAACACAAACATCAGAAGATGTTTGTAGCACTTGTTGTGTCCTCCATTTCTAACAGTTCGGAGATGGAGATTGTGTTGAATTACTTTGACTCTGTAATCAAAAACAGTTTGTTTTCATTGATTTTTATCTTTTTTTACACTACTTGCTAAACGCAATTGTAAATGCCCCATGTTCACTCATCCCTATTTAAAAAGATCATGGTGAGCACTCAGACAACTCATCCTACAGAGTGGTCCCTACTGTATAGTATAGTCCAATGTGAAGCACTGCTGCCATCCTAACTTGTTCCCTGTCTCCTGCCCTTCCCCTTGATTTCTCAAACTGTCAAGCTATAAAAGTAGAAATCTCTTTAGTTTCCATCCCTTCTACTTCAGCCTTTCAATTATCTTGGCTCGATTTCTTTTTCCTGTCTATTGTTTTGTCTTGGATTTATCTTCCAAAGTCCATCTCAACAAATTTTAGCGTTCTAATACATTCTCTCTTAGCTTTTTCTGTATATTTTTTAAGCTTTTGAGTCTACCTTGATGTGTTTCATGGTTTTCAGTTATGATGCTTTACTTACCCATTGGGTTTTTACTCTCACTTAGTACACAGTCTCACATCTCCCTCAGTAAGCACCATCTCTCCGAACCGAAAATAGTCGCAGGAACCTTACTTCTTGCTCATTCATGGAATAGCCTCAACCCACCTTTTATTATTAAACATTCTTCACAGAGCTGAGAGTGATACATGAGACACATGGAATGGAACCCAGGGACACGTGCTAAGACAAGCTCTCTCCCACCACCACTGATCCACACCTGTAGCCTTATAAACTTTAAAAAGTGATGTCTTCCTTGTTTTTTTTTAAATATCAATTCTCTTTTTAATTCCCTATAAATTTGTGCCATCACATAAATCAATGTCAAACTTACAGTGTGGTCTCTACCTTTATCATTTCAACAATGGCCTTTTAATTTTCGATTTCAATGACCTCAACTCTGTCCTCATTTATTTTAATCTGGCCACGTTGATACTATGCTCACTCTATGATGAAAACATCTCCTGTTCCTCACCCTGGCTCTCTCATTGTATTTTATTTTTATGTCCTATGATTAATCATTGTATCAAACTTTTCACGGCAAGGTCTCAAAGGCTGTGTTTATGCCTTTGCTTCTTGCTTTGCATTTTCTATTTTACCCCCCCTTCCCCCTTGGGCTATCATAAACATTCTTTTTTTGTTTTGTTTTTGTCTTTGTTTTCTTTTCTTTTGTTTTGTTTTTTGAGACAAGGTTTCTCTGTGTAGCTCTGGCTGTCTTGGAACTCACTCTGAAGACCAGGCTGGCCTCAAACTCACAGAGATCTGCCTGCTTCTGCTTCCTGAGTGCTGGGATTAAAGGCGTGCGCCACTACTACCTGGCAATAAACATTCTTATAAATGTAAACCAAAATAACAATTTTTTTTTGTTTTGAAGTGTTAGGCAGGGTCTCATTATATATCCTTGGCTGGCCTGAAACTCACTATGTAGAACAGGCTGGCCTCAAATTCAGAGATCCACCTACCTCTGCCTTCTGAGTGCTGAGATTACAGGTATGCACTGGTATGCTCATTCTAAAATAATATTTTTTAAGTAAAAATGATTCTCTTGATTTCAATGTTCATTATATAATATATGCACTACCTTTTGACATAGCATTTTTATTTCATGGATTCATTGGTATCTACCTACCCCTCTCTAGCATAATCCTGCTGACTGCCAGGTCCTTGGAACTGATTACTATGTCTCTTCACTGATGTTCACAAAGCTCGTGGAACACAGTAAAAGTTCAACACATTTTCAAATAAGTTAACCATCACCTGTACAGTAAGCAATGCCATATTCAGAAGTCTGAGCCATTTTTTCTCTTGAATATTTGTCTATTCATGGTTATAGAAGCAACACATCACATGCAACATATCTCTAACCAAAATCATTATTTCCACCCTGCACCATATTGCTCTCGCTGCAGTGGTTGCAATATCAGATCATAGCAGTGCAAACGTACGGGGTTTGAAGTCATCTGGTTCATTTATCCTTTCTCACCCTGCAGAGCCAATCAACCATTAACTCCCATGGATTCTAACATCTGCAATAGCTTGCAGGGCCATGATCTCTCTATTTTCCTCCTCCCAAATACAGACACAGGCCAGTTTCTGCTCTTGCTAAAATGATTACCCTGCTGTCACTCTTGCTCACACCATCTATCCCATGCAATTGTGTCGGACTCATCTTCTGGGGAAAAAAAACAAATCTGCTAACATTAGCTCTCTCCTGGTAAGTCTAAAGGGCTGTTCATTCTCTATAGATTTAAGTTTGAGTTTTTCAGCCTGACTTGAAAGCTCCTCTATCATCTGCCTTCAGAATTCCCTTTCAGCTTCATTACCATTGTATTTGTCCCCGTCTCCGTCTTGAGATATTTCTAATCCAAATGTTCACCTGACCCATAATAGAGAAAGAAATTCTAACATAACACAGATAAGAAAAATGGTGAGTTACTTAAAGAAAATATGCCAAGATTCACTAGATGAAGTGGTGTGGTTTAAAAGTAGCCTGTGCTGCAAAACAGAAATCTGAAAAAGACTTGAGATTAAATTTGGATAAAACCACTCAGCTTCTCAGGGTTGAGGGCCTGAAGGGGTTCATGAGGTAAGAGCTGCTGGGTTAGGTGGGTTGGGGTATCATCATTTACAACAGATTTCCTGACAAATTCACATCTACACAATCCTAAAAACAACTAACTCTGGAAGCATAGCTACCCTTGTTTTTTTGGAAGGGAGTGAGAAGCAATGTTTGTGTCCTAGTGCACATAGGTAACAGAAAAGCCACTGAATTTGTTTTTCATTCATTTTCATTGGGTGAGCCACTTACTATAAATATGCATCTGCCACCATAGGGGTTACTGTTTCCTAGAAGCCATGTCTCACCATCATACATCCTGAAGTGTCATGCTGCTGTACTGAAGTTTTTTTGCCATCACTCTGACCTATGATTTAGGAAACGACTGAGAAAGTGACTCAAATGTTACAATGTCACTCAGCCTTACATAAAAGGTCAAGCCCTGTTCTTGTCTTGTAAACTGGCCTGCCCAAATTACATCACTTAACACTGACTTACACTGTGGATTCATTTAGTTATCTTGCTTTGTGTCTGTCTTCCTCCACTAAACTATAAACTAAATGACAATAAGCATTGGGGTTAATGTTTGGTTCACTGCTGCATCATCTGGATCTATAACAATATCTGGCATATAACAAAGTGTACCTATATAAATCTCATTCCTTCATATATTTCCCCATGTCTGTTTGTCTGTCTGTCTGTCTCTCTCTCACACACACACATATACACATACACACACACACACACACACATACACACACACATACACACATACACACACACACACATACACACACATACACACACACACACACATCCCACTTTCATTCTCTTGTATTCTTGCTTTACATCTTGCCCCTTACATCTGTATCTAAAAAGATGAGAAAAGTTAGGTGGGTTGGTAATAGAAAGCAACCTGTGTCCATTTTCTGCTGCTTAATTTGTTTGAATGAATGAATCTTCAAGTGAGGAAAATCTTCTCCATTAGTTGTCATCTAATAGAAATGGTAAAACATCTTTCTCTCAACTAAGAACTTCTACTGTAGCAGGCTTTCTCAGACCACTGCACCCCAAAATCATGATGTGGAGACTTATTATTAGTTATGAATGCTTGGCCTTAGCTTATGCTTGTCCCACTAGCTTTTATAACTTAAATTAACCTGTTTATCTTCATCCACATTTTGCCTCAGGGCTTTTTACCTTACTTTCATTCTGTGTGTCCTATTCTGTGTTTGGCTGGCTGGCAGCTGCCTGGCTCTGGGTGTCTCCTTCTCTTTCTCCCTCATTCTCTCTTCTCATTCTCTTCTTGAGCCTAGATTCCTCCTCCTACTTATTCTCTCTGCCCACCAGCCCTGCCTATCCCTCTACCGTCTATTCACCATTCAGCTTTTTATTACACCAATCAGGTGCCTTAGGCAGGCAAAGCAACACATCTTTACATCATTAAACAAATACAGCATAAACAAATGTAACACATCATTGCCTAGTTAAAGTAATACTCCATGACATAAACAAATGTAACACATCTTTACATAATTAAAGTAATATTCCACAATATCCTGCGAGTAGAAGATACCCTCTTCTACTTGCTATTGGGCTTGCTGGTAATACAGAGGGGACTTTGAGTCTCTACCTGGAGAAATAAATATTGGTGGTAGACCTATTTTCTATATCCCTCTAGTGTAGTCATTGAGGCAGCTGCCATCTCAAAAATGAACAAACATCCACAAAACTGTTTGAGCTAATGTAGTGTGGAAAAGCCATGATGCTATTTAACCAGAGGGAGAGTTTTCAGGGATTTAGAAAACCTGTGCAAGCCAATAGAAGACTCTCAAGGCCTATGAGGGTGCTTAGTAAATAAGTATGTGTTGAATGGACATACAAACCTAGTTCTTATGGAAGGCTGAACCCTTTAACACAAATACTGCATGGCATAGAAAGTAACATAACTCTTGAGGATTTCATTTCAAACTGTAGAAGAGCCAAAGGAAAGGAAACAGCCTCCAAGGACAGATTTATATTTTCATTTAAAACAAATTAAACACTCTCTTTTCCTCTCTGTTGGACCCCAAGAAAATGTCAGGTCTTTCAAGATCTAGCCAAGGCTATATTTCAAGGTTATTAGAATCAATGATCACGTTGGCTTCTCAGCCTCCCAGGAGATGATCTTTTTTAGTGCCTAACAGCAAGCAATTGACTCCAAGGGAAATACTGTGGTCAGTTTCCACCTCAGTTGATGAGTTAGCTTGTGATCCTTTGATTAATCTCCATTTGGGGATAGGTAGTGGACTCAGGCACTAATTGGTGATAAAGGAAAATAAATAATTCTCTATTTTCGAAGATTGATGGGGAAAGTTGGATGCTAGGACTCTTGGATTTTCTGGTTCTCATTTGACAGATGAAGAGTCTGAGAGTGACAGACACATATACTATTTCTTCCCCCAAAGAACTGTTACATCAATTTTAGAGGAAATTCATTATGGATTATAATCTACCTTGTTGAGTGACTTCCAGCAATGTGTTTCCCTTTTGATAAACTTCCTAAATGGTAATAAAGAAGGCATAAAAAGTGGATAGATGGTGTCTCTGTGGAGTGGAAAGCCCGTAACAATCCACGGATTCAGAAAGAGGTAGGTCTACAGGCTACTGGGATGGCCTCTTTGGCCCATTCATCACATGAGCTCGCTCCAAGTATTATCATCACTGAACTCTACTGTAAATGTTGTACAAGGAGAAAATAAGACAGCACCTCTCCAATCGCCTAACACTAGTCAGCTAGTGGTA
>LZPO01066262.1:207622-231826 GCA_001675575.1 Neotoma lepida
TCATCTTTTTGTAACAATACTAGTCAGAAAGCCCACCTTGATGACCCAACTTGACCATAATTACCTCTCATGTCTAAACATCTTTACATTGGAGATTATAAGTTTAACAGGTTAATTATGGGGACATTTAGCATGTAACAGTATTTTTCCTATCTATTAATGCCACATTTGCCCNTAAACTGCACNAGTCCAGCTTTCCAATAGAGTGATAATAACCTGTTCCCCCANTTGCTCAGAANTTCATATTTATAAAGCAGCTTATCTGAGGATNNGAGGAAAAAGCCAGTCACTATAGTAAACATAGAAGTCAGGCAATGGTAGCACACGCCTTTAATCCTAGCATTGGGGAGGCAGAGATCAATCTGGATCTCTGTGAGTTCAAGGCCACACTGGGAACAGTGCCAGGCGTGGTGTCACAGGCCTTTAATCCCAGCACTAGTTAACCATAGAGGTCTGAAGGTCTGTACAGACAGACAGGAAGTGATAGAGCTGGGTGGAAAGAGGAAGTGAGATGGCAGGGCACAGAAAGGATACAGGTTTGAGTATAGAAGAAGAGCTCTCTCTTTTCAGCTGAGGATTTCTTAGCGGTAAGAACATGACTGGCTTCTTTCTGCTTCTCTGATCTCCATGCAAGCTTTATTTATTAGAGCACAAATAAAGTATCACAAGTTATATATAAAGTGAAGAGCCATCAAAAAGACACCCAATGTCAGCCTCTGCACCCCCATAGAATACACATGTGCATACATCTATACAAATAAGTACATAGACTACAAAGAAAAAATAAAATAAAATAATAGCTCACAGGCACAAATCAGCTGAGCCAATTCTCAATAAATTGGAAAGGGAAGTGATTTCCTACCAGTGGTCTTTCTTATCTTCCTCACTATTCAGATTCACAACAGAAAGCTTTTGACCAATAGAAATACAAATGTTGTCCAGCCAGCAATCCTGTGGTGAGTGGAAAGTAAAGGCTCTCCTGGATTTGGTTAGTGCACAAGAAATAATTGAATAGCTTAAACCATGCCTGCCTTGTGCCTTGGCCAGGCTTTATATTATAACAATGGAAATGCACAAATGTGTCTAGGGAGTCATTATGCACTGGAGTGCCATATAAGAAACCCAATTGCATATAATGAAGTGTATAATGCACATAAACTTTTAATGAAGAGTAAAAGTATTGCCAGGCCTCTCCAGGAGCAGCCCTTGGCCCCTCCTTTCCCCTGAGATTGAAGGAAAGGGTTAAGCCAGCTGTTCTACAGCTGCAGATGGAATGAAGGTAGGAAGTAAGAGAACAAGGCATAAGGCTGAACTGCAGTGGATGGTTCAGACTTGTCTTGAGGTGCCTGATTAGCATCAGGGAAAAAAAGCAGGTCACTATTGCAAACTTCTGGGTGAGCTTGGTATGTCTCACTATCTGTATGGTACTATACTGAAGTGTTTAGGTTACTGAGGCAGGCAGATCAAGAATTGGATCCTGACTCTCCTACTTATTGCCTATGTAAGCTTGGACAAGTCATTCCACTTCCCTGAATTACAGTCTGGACAAAAACAAAAAGAGTTCTTACTTTTCAAGGGAATTTATGAGAACTCAGTGAAATAATGCAAATGAAGGTGCTCTGGCTGTACTAAGAGCTCAAGAAAATGATAGCTGATGTCATTTTCACTATTACAATCCACCCCCTCCTAGGGGACAGACTAATCCACATACCACTGCTGCTGCTGCTTCAGAGTCAAGATATGTTTGGTTGCCAAGGAAACTGTTCAACACAGAAAATGCTCCAATAAAATGCCCATCCATTATTATTAGCTGAGGGTTAAACCCCAAATCCTATGAGCTGGGCTTTATAGGACATGGAAACCTGAGAAGCACTCCTGCCTCTTTAGTTTTGAGCATAGAGAAAAGGGACACCCGAGAACCCTTTTTCATATTTATTCCATTAGATTTAGAATTTAGCGGGCTGCCCTCAAACGTAATGTTTGGAAACAGCTATTTATTTCACAGTTCTGTATGTCAGTGATATGGACTGGGTTCTGCTGCATGGCTCTTTTGCTGGTCTAGGCTGAGGTGGTACTTGTATCTATAGTTAACTCCATTCAGTAGCCTCACGTCTCTGGGACTTGGCTTGGTGCCAATGAGCTTAACAGAGGCAACTGGTTAATGTGTCTCTAATCATTTGCTATACTAATCTGAGATTCCAAGAACAACAAGAAAGGAAATCCCAGTGCATACATGTGTTTCAAACTATTGCTTGTGGCATGTTTGTTAATGCCCTGTTGGACAAAGCAAGTCATAGTGCCAAGCCAGATTTAAAGATTGAAGATATCTATTTACATTTTGCTGATCAGGATCTGGTCTGGCCTACATTTGTCATTACGTAGATTATATGCAATTGTAAGGGCTTGGATACATAAGGGAAATAATTTATGATCGTTGTTATATTTGACTTCACTGGCCTTCCCTGCTCTGTCTCCTTATCCTTATCACCTTCACTCATTCTGCTGCAGACCAATGGCATGTATAGTCTCATTTGTGGTTTTATGCTCAGTGTTCCATCTGCTTGAAACACTCTAACCTCAGATATTCACATGCTGGAACCTCCAAGGCCAAACCAAAGTAGAGAAGTTTGGGGAGCTTGTGCACAGCTGGATGGAATTCTTGGCTGTATGCATTCCCAAAGATGATTCTCTCCTTTGCTGTACCATAGTGGCTTCTCAAATAGCCCAGCCACTTCATGGATAAAATTACCTCTCTGGCCCATTTCTAATTCTTAGCAACTTTATTACAATATAATTAGATACAATATAACCCATTCATTTAAAATGCACAACTCGGTGCCTTTAGCATATTTACAGATATGAACAACTAATGGTGATGTCTTCTAGAACATTTTCTTCACCTTAAAAATGTCTTTCAATCCTTGCACTATCCCCCTGCTCAATAGTCTATTGTAAGCAGCCACTAAACTACCTTATAATTCTATGGGTTTTTTTTCTATTCTGAGACTTCCTATTAATGGGATCATAATGTGGTCCTTTTTTACTTCCTTCTGTTAGTATAATGTTTTAAAGTTTTATCTTTGTTGTGGCATTCATGGATACAACAACATAGTGACTTTTAATGGCTCATCAATACTCCATTGTATGGCTAAACAACATTTTGTTTAACAATGAAACAGTTGAGGATATTTTGTTTGCCCTATGTTTTGTATTATAAATAAAATATGCTTCCTAATGTGCAAGTTTTTGTGGAACGTGCTTTCAGATCTCATAGGTAAGATACTGTGAGCTGATAGTGTTAACACTATGCTAAGATTTTTAAAGGAAGGGCTGAAATTTTCCTCGAGAGTTGTACCACTTTATATGTCCACCAGCAGTGTACATGGGGGCCAATTTTTCCACATGCTTATTAGTACTACTTTCTTTATTTAAATATAATGTGATATTTTATTATGGTTTTAAGTAACAATGGTAAGCATCGTTCCTGGAGAAATGCCTACTTAATGCATTTACCTGTGTTTAATGTGAGTTGTTATTTCATTATTGTGCTATGAATGATCTTTCTACATCCTATGAACATCTCCTTTTCCAAAAAAGACTTTATTTTGTTTTATGTGTATGAGTGTTTTGCCTGTTTGTATGTAAGTGCACCACATGTGTACAGCATGCTTGGAGACCAGAAGTAAGTATGGGATCCCCTGGAACTGGAGTTATAGGTGGCAATGAACCACCATGTTGGTGCTATGAACAAACCTATGTTGTCTGCAAGACCAGCAAATACTCTTATGCACTGGGTCATCTCTTCAGCTCCCTGTGAATACATCCTTTATTAAGCAAATTATCTGCAAATGTTATCTGCCATTCTTTAAGTGCCATTTGAAGCATGAAAGATTTACATTTTGATGAACTCAGATGTACCTGTTTTCTTTTAGTACTCATGCTTCTCATGGCATAGCTGACAATCATTTGCCAAATCCAACATCACCAAGATGTATCATTGTTTTCTTCTGTGGGTAGTAGATTTTACATGTCAGCCAATGACATCCCCTTCTCTTTTTAAAACTGTGAGATGCTGTTTCACTAAATTGTCCAGAAGGACCTGAATCCTGGCCTCAAACGATCCTCCTTTCTCAGCCTCCAGGTATCTGAGATTACATAGATACACCAATGCACCCCATTTTGAGTTTGACTTTGTATATAATATAAGGCAAGGGTCCAATTCCATCCTGTTGCATGGGCCTATCCAGGTTTTTCACTGTCATTCACTAAATACACTGACATTTTTCTATTAAATGGTATATGTGGTGGTTTGAATTAGAATGGCCCCCATAGGCTCATATATTTGAGTGCTTGGTACCCCAATTAGTGGGGCATTGATGGAGAAGGTTTGTCACTCTCTGGAGGTTTCAAAAGCCCATACCATTTTCAGTTATCACCCCCTCTCTGCCTCGTGGTTGTTGTCTCAACGTGTAAGCTGCACCATGCCTGCCTGCTGTCATGCTCCCTACAGTGATAGTCATGAACTCACCCTCTGAAACTGTGAGCCCAACAAAGTCTGTCTTCTATAAGTTGATTTGGTCATGGTGTCTTAGCACAGCAATAGGAAAGTAAGTAAGACAGTACCTTTGTCAAAATCAACCAGAGAGGTAGGGGTTTACTTCTGGACACTCAATTTCGTTACATGGGCTAGCTATCTCCATCCTTCTGGTTGGCTGTTTGTGAATTCATGCTTGAGCCCTAGGGCTCAGAATTTCACCTCCTGCTGGGTCACTTTGCCTTCTCTTTCAGGTTGTCACTTAGACTTTTCGTAAGAGTTCTGTAAGCTGTGGATGGCCATATATCTCAGTTGGTAGTCCAGGTTTCAGTCACAAGCACAGAATAAACTGGACATAGTGGTACACAACTGTGATCCCAGAACTCTGTATGTTAAGACAGGAGAGTCAGAAGTTCAAGGTCATCCTTGGCCACATAGTGAGTTGGAAGCCACTGTAGACTACATGAGATCCTGTATGAAAACATAAAATGCTCCAAGATAAATTTACCCTGAAGATCCACACTTGCCCATCATACGAAGGCAAATATATCAATAAGCAAAAAAGAAATCACCCTTTCTCTCTATTCTGCTCTGATTTTTGCTATCACTCTTTCTTCCATCTTCTCCTCTTCTTAAGACCATAGACAGACTAGTGGTTTCTCAGGCAACTATCATGTTCCTATTTTCAGTGTCTCCTAAACTCCAAGCCCTCAAAATGGTCTTTTCTGCGTCATTCATTTGACATAAGGTGTGAGAATAACAGCCACCTGAAATGGTCAAACAAGATAGAGATGTGGCAACCATAACACTCCAGTAACTCTGCACAGGAATTCATTCTCCCTTGCCCTCTCTCCCCCTTCCTTTCCCCCTCCCTTTCCTCTTCCTCCCCCCTCTCTCTCTCTTGTGTGCATCTGTGTGAATGTGAGTGAGAGAGACTTCAACCTTTTTAATATCCCAAAGATATTAAAACTAGGATAGCAGAGTCTCATTTTAGCAACCCTCCATGAACAAACGAATGAATAGATAAATGAATAGATGAATGTTAGCTTCCTTCTCCCAATCAGTGTCACCTTTTAATTTAATTAGTTGGCCACTTCCATGCAGCCAAAGTTAATGATTGTGGATCAACAGTCGCTGTGATGAGCTGAGGAATCAAATACCATAATGAAAATATTAAAAATTCATTAGTATAACCTCTTGATATAAGTAAATGATTTTAAAGATTTGAATGGACTTCTGATGTCATGGTGATGAACATATTTCTGTCTCTTCTATGTCATGTCTGCTCCCTATGTGGCTCAGGGAACATTGCAGAAGAGGGCCTGGGAAAGATCAAATTCTATTTTGCAAATGGTTTCAGAAATTTGCACTGCTCTTTTGTCTTTTATTTTCCCATATTAATTACCATCCACAGCCATCTTGGTTGAATTTATACATTCAAATACTATGGATTAGGTAATCCCCTTCTAGAATGAGAGGTTATATGGGTGACAGCTGACAAACAGTATCTTCTGGACATGTCAGGGCCATTGTATTTATGAACTCATAGTGGCTGTGATTGCCTGCACAAGACGAATCCCAAATCAAGCCAGGCAACATTCCAGCATAGAGCAAGAGAAGTTCATGAAGTCCTACTCCTTCCTAGCCGAGGAGCTATTGGAGCCTGAAGGCTGTTGGGGTAAAGAGAGTCAGTTCATTTAGGCGTCTGATGATTGAAGTCTTAAATGAAACCTCATGGAACAGAAAACAGGTAATTCCCAGAGCCTTGGCGGAGAGGATATGCTTCTTGTTTAAAGTGGCTGTGTTTTGTACTAGTTACTCCATTATAGTAGGTTATCAAAACACTAGCATAAACTGCAGTATTTACATGTTCAAATTCAGCTAAAGGGGTAGTGAATGGTGACTGACTCTGGAAGATAAAAGGGAACAATGCAAATTTCATTCTCAACTTAACATACTTGAGCAAGTGTGTGAAAGACTGTCTCAGATGTACCATGCTTCTCCCTTTCCACTTTGAGAAGCTTTGTAGTGAAGGCACAACGCAAGAACATAGATTACATAAGAACCAGGAGAAAGAAAGCTCAACAGAACAGTACGTAAAGTGGAGTCCCAAGATAGCAGACTGGAGTGAGGGGCTGGGGGAATTCAGAAGGGCCAGTGACTGATTTTGAAAATCTGAAGAACTGAAGCAAAATTTCCAAAGAAAGAGACTGATACAAAACAGGACAGCTTAATACTAGGGAATTTGATAGAGCGGAGTGGGGGTAAGAAACTAATGATCTTTACTAAAGGCCTTTCAGAATTTTTGGACTTTTAGGAAACACATTAAGGTAAACTTCAATTTAGAAGACACATATTTAAAAAGAACTGAATAGATGTAGTTACTGTAATTTCTTCCTAGAGCTTTGCAGGGAATATGATCATTGTTATGTTTCTCTACAAGTTAAAGATGCTCTTTCAATCCCACATTAACTGTTCTGTGATCTGCTCTACTACATAACAATTCCACTTTAAGCTAGGTCACTAATTTTATGTAGATGTCAGAGCTTCTCAATACATTACTGTGTTTTCTTCTATTGTTTTATAAAAATAACTATAAGTGGGAATAGTCATATAAATACAATCTAATTAAGGAAAAGATTATTGACTGTGCCAAGATAATGAATCTGTACTTTCATTTTTTTACATATGGGACTTAAATTGGCCATCTGCAGATTAAAATATTTGGAAAATTATAGGCAGATTAGCCATTGAAGATCCCATTTAAAATCATAAGTGTAATTATCAAGTGAATAATATTTTAGCTTTTTAAGAACAGTACCACACTCAGAGGGTACAAAACAATTACTTGACATATTGGATTTTCACCTAAAGTTTATAGAAGACTATGTAGGAAAGCAGATAATCTGCTGGTTGATGAAAACTGAGAAGTCACAACAAGATTTAAATTCCAGGCTATTCAATAAAAGAGATATCTTGACAGAATGTACCATTAAGGGGATGGGGAGAAATCTGCAGCTAGGGAAAACCCCAGGAACTCATAAGATTGTCCCCAGCTAAGACTTATAGCAATGGTGGAGAGGGTGCTTGGACTAGCCTTCCCCTGCACTCAGATTGCTGTCTACCCTAATTGTCATCATAGAACCTATATCCAGTGACTGATGGAAGCAGATGCAGAGACCCACAGCCAAGCACTTGGCCAAGATCCTGGAGTTCAATTCAAGAGATGGAGGAAGGATTATAAGAACAAGGGGGGTCAGAATCATGATGGGAAAAACCACAGATATCTGACCCAAGCTAATGGGAGCTCATGAACTCTGGACTGACAGCTGGGGATCCTGCATGGGACTGAACTAGGTCCTCTGAATGTGGGTGAAAGTTGTATGGCTTAATGTGTTTGTGGATCCCCTGGCAATGGGACCAAGACTTACCCTGGGTACACAAACTGGCTTTTTAGACCCCATTCCCTAAGGTGCAATGCCTTACTCAGCTTTGATGCAGGAGGGAGGGGCTAGGTCTGACCCCAACATGGTATGACAGCCTGTGTTGACTACCCAAGGGAGGCCTCACCCTCTATGAGGAGGGGATGGGGGTGAGATGGGGGGAGCTGGGTGGAGCAGGAGAAGAGGAGGGAGGGGGAACAAGGGTTGGATGTAAAAGGAAAGAAAATCTTTTTTTAATAAAAAATTATATAAAAAATAAAATAAAATTCAGGCTATTCTCAAGCCCCTAAAAATCTAGGCACATTTCTGCTTTTCTTTTAATTATGATATTTCAAAATTAATAAATTCACCAATAAACAGGAAAATTATAGGCCTCCCTTACTAAAGATAGCTAAACAATAAATATGCTCTAACCTTAACAAATCTCTGTGTCTATAACACTGACAAATACAGGATATTGCAAAAATTCATACATGTTAGAAACCTTACAGTTACACTTATCTATTAATTCCTTTTCCATGTGAAAAACAACTATTAAAGTTACCAAAATGAGAAAATGATCATGGTTTCAGTAATTGCTGAATGCTTTATATATAAGTTTGTGATGGAGATATTGTTCTGTATGCTGTGAATATGTGTTGCTCTGATTGATTGATAAATAAAATGCTGATTGGCCAGTAGCCAGGCAGGAAGTATAGACGGGATAAACAAACAAAGAGAATTCTGGGAAGAGGAAGGCTGAGTCAGGAGACGCCAGCCTTCACGGAAGGAACAACATTCCTGTAGACTGGTAAAGCCACTGAATACGTGGCAAAACATAGATTAATAGAAATGGGTTAATTTAAGTATAAGAGCTAGTCAGTAATATGCCTGAGCTAATGGCCAAGCAGTTGTAATTAATATAAGCTTTTGAGTAATTATTTTACAAGTGGCTGCGAGACTGCTGGGTGGGCTAGACCGTGTTGGGTCTGGCGGGACCCAGACAAAACATTCACCTACAAGTTTGTCATCAAATTTCACATATTTGTATGTATGTATGTTTACACACACCACATGGAGAAAATTAAAAATGTTACCACTGTGGAAATATTGTTCACTTTTATGAACTCAAGACGACCCTCATAACTTTTATGACTTCCTAAATATAATTCTCTTGTAAAGATCATTTTATTTTTTTCTTTTATTAGCATACATTCATTGCACACAGTGATGGGTTTCATAAAGACATTTCATACAAATATGTCATGTGTTTTGACCATATTTACCCTCAGCTTCCCCTTCTATGTTACACACACACACACACACACACACACAAACACACAAACACACAAACACACACACCTATATGATCTCTTGTGAATCTATAAGATCTGCAAATGGGACATTCCCTTGTTGAGCAAAGGTTCTAATAGAATAGAGATTCTAGATCCAGTGTGTGTGTGTGTAGGAGAGACGAGGTATTTGTGTTTTCCTGCATCAAGCCACGACTTTTATATTCAAGTCTTTAATGGTCTCTATGCCTCAGGAAGGGTAATATTTAGGAAAGCTAAGACCTGAAAAGGGAGAAAAATTTACCCAAATTCATGGCTGAATGGCACTAAATCCCATTTTTTTTCAATTTCTTTCCATTGCACCTGAAAGCCCAGCCCCAAATCCATGAGCTTCCATTATGCCTAATAGCATGACACATAGTCAAAAGTTGTTCTGTTCTTTACTGATAAAGATGAAGGGCATAACATTTTAATATAACTCAACAGTAGAGACTCAGTGGTGCATGACTTACTTACACTAAGGCAATTTCTTTTCTGTAATTGGCAGAAGTCTCTTTCAGCCATTCCTAGAAACAGTTCCCTTTGTGACAAGATACGAAACATTCTTGAATACTGATGTCTGCTTCTATGTCAAACCACAATAGAATCATGGGGTCCCTATCCTTTTTCAAATCTTCTCCCAGGCTGGTTGGAATCCTGGCTACATAATTATGTCTCAACTTTGCATGATCTCTGCTGGTTCAATATGAACTTCTTGGCAGAAGCCTCCATGAGAGATCTTTATTTCTGAATCTGCAGGTTGTTGGACCATTACCATACCGCTTGGGCTCGGAGCAGTAAATGTTACAATCCAAACATTTCTCTAGAGGCCACATGTACATTTGAGGTGAACATAATTTTTGGCCTTTGCTAGTTGGAGCTGATTTAGGCCAAGTAAGCTAAATATGATAGGCTCCATATCTATTCCAAGTACTGCCATGTAGTCTCCATGGCTGCTAACATTTACTTTAAAAGGTATAGTTTGACAATATCCAAAAGTACATCTCAGTTTCATAATTCTATACCTCAATCCCAAATGAAATCCCCCCAAAAGAGATTTTTGCAAATTCTTTTGGGTTTCTGTAAAGGAATGAGTGTCTTTTACAATATTTATTGCTGTGGGCTTAGGTTTGTATTTTTAACTCTCTTTGTTTTATGACATGCTGTAATTATATGCTCAAACCATAGTCTAAATTTATCTTATTGTAGTTTTCTGGTAAAATACTATGTACTACATAAAACATTTATGCTTATAAAGTCAATGATAGAGGCAGAAAGAGGTTTGTTAACTACTTTAAATTGGTGTGTAAGAAAAAGGAAAAAAATGAATTTCTGAAGAATCCAATGTCAAACGTATATGTTAAATGCTCTTATGGATGTCAGTTTATGAAATGATTGGATCTTAATGTATTCCCATCTCTAGTGTGTGGATGGCATGAAGTCATGTCATCTAGGAAACCCCTAGTTTCCTCTATAGCCTTGCCACTAACTAGCCTCCTAGCTGCTTAAATTCAAGTTGTAGCAGCCATTTAAGAGCACTTTCTATAAAATGTCAGATGATAAAAGATATTATGATAACTTCTGAATCTCATAAGAGAAACACATAAGATGATCTATGTATTTACTCATTCATTTCACAATCAAGACACCTTTCCAACACAAAACAAGTAATAAAGAAATTACCAAGGCAGATATGTAAATATTTTTTTCTTTGAGAGATACATTCTGTATATAACTTTGACTGTCCTGGAACTCACTCTGTAGATAAAACTGGTCTGGAACTCACGGAGATCTGCCTGCCTTTGCCTCCCGAGTGCTGGGATTAAAGGCGTGTGTCACGACACCCAGCCTAAAATGTTTTTTGAAACAATACTTATTGATAAAATAGCGTACTGCCAGAATGGGAATACCATTGAGTTTGGACAGGAGACCCAGAAACAGCAGCTAATGCACATACAAATTTAGTATACAATAAAGGAGATATGACAATTGTATAAAAATGGAAATGATGAGGCAATTGTCAGCTATCTAAGGTGAAACTGAGTCCAAATGATTTCCAGATGAATGAAATGGATAAATATAAATACTGAAGCCAATGGCTGGGGTCCAGATCATTTGTAGAGTATTTGTCTAGCATGTAAGGGATTCAGTCCTAATATTGTCTCCCCAAAACATTAAAGGCTAGAAGAAAATTCCATCTCGGAGTTAAAAAGGCATTTGACGTCTAGGACCAAATACAAAACTATGAAGATAAAATTTAAGACTTGACTATATAATTTTAAAATAGTTTACATGGAAAAATAATACCATACACAAAATTAAGAAGCAATGACAAACTCAGGATTGAGAAAGTGCTCATAGTCAATAATGAAGAACAAATACAAGGGAAAAATAATCATATAATAAGAACAGACAATTGCAAAAGAAAAAACACTGATATCTAATAAACATTAGGAAAACACGCTCTCTCTCATTAATCAGAAAAATAAATAAACATTAAACTAATGCCATGTAAAAATTTAAGATGCAAATAAAAAACTCAGAGAAAGTGTTTGCTCAAAAGTTAAGAGATGTTTTTAAAGCAAAAATATCCAGTTTAGGTGGGGGTCATTAGTTGAGCAACTATGTATGTATTAAATAACCATTGCCTTTACAGGCATTGATAAGTGCTGGGGGATCAGACATGGTTCTTGTTCTTGAAGGATTTGTGTAGAGACAAAGGTGTTTGGGGAGCTTTTTGTACAGAAAGTCTACCTGTCCCTTACTGGACACCAATGATAAACCAAAGCACAACTGCAATAAAATCCAACTTGCAGAACCAATCCATTTACTGGGCTTACTCAAAGGGCATGTGTAAAGGGTTACTTACAGGGCATGTGCAAGGCTCTCAGTTCCATCCTCAGAGAAAATGAGGAAGGTGGGATACTTGTGACCAATCCATATCGTACCCTACAACTGGTAGGAGTGGGAATTACTGCTCCCCTTCTGTTGAACATGTTAAAATAAGCCTTTCCTGTGGCCCCATCATTCTGCTGCCAAGATTTTATCATGGGCAAATGATCAGAGAAGCACACAGTTAACAATGCTAAATGTATTACAAGCACTTAGTAGACACTCGGCCCTACCTAAGAATGTTATATGTCTTAACTCATCGAATTATCTTAACTTCTCAAGACTGGTATTATAATATTGCATTCTCATTTTGTATAGAGGCATATAGTTTCTAAGTCATTAGCTGAAGTTTACAAAGCTTGTAGTGAGAGAAGCAGGATCAAAACCTAATAATCTTAACCCCTGAGCTATAAAGTCTGCTAGAAGATCTTAAACACAGCCCTGTTTATGTATTTACACTAATGAAAACTGTCTGAACAAATACCAAGAGGACCTCACTTCAATACATCCAATAGGTACTGTACTGTCCCCAACAAGCACAATGGTAATGGTTATTGTTTTGAAGCTCAAGGACAATTGTATTAGAGTTTAAAAGACAAGGCCCGTGTCAGCAGCTGTAAAACCTCAGCAACTGCCTAGAGGAGGAAAATGGAGATGAGAAGTAAAAAAAGACCCCGCCGTTTAACCTGGTGTGGAGGTCAGACACAGCAGACAAGCAGCTACATAGTGGGGAGGGGGCCTTTAGGGAAACAGTTGGAAGCCCAAAACTTTGGGTGAAAGCCCAAAGTGTTAAGGAAAGCACTCTAGAAAAGAGATAGAAAGGGAAAGTTATACTTTTCTGAATAAATATGGGCAGACTTAAACCCAACATGGCTGTGACCTATAGGCTACTTCTGTAAAGGTTGTTTCATGCCAGAGAAATTGACCATAATGTATTATTATGCAGACGAAATCAGTTTTCAAATATTAATGTGGGCTTGTTTGGGGAAGTAACTCATGTTAGAGTACATGCCTGCCATGCGTGAGACACTGAGTTCTCTAGTGTACACACACACACACACACACACACACACGTGCCTATATATAATATATATAAACTATATATAATACAGATATAACAAGGAGTATGTCTGAGTAAATGTTTCTTCTTTTCCCCTTTGAGTTTGTCTATGATTCCAATTTTTCACACAAAGGATCTGTATTATCTTCATATTAATAAATTTACTGGAGCTGTAACTAGTGTTGTTAGGGTCAAAGCCTGGGTTCAGATTTAATAAGCTGAGTTCATCCACTTGCCTTCAATGAGCCAATTAAACAAGTAATAGTGAACATTAGAAGACAAAAAGGTCCAGTGACCACCCCCTGAAATCTATCTTTGGGGTTCTGACATGAGACTTAGATTTAAATAAAGGACAAAAGATATGCACAGTTAAGTAGTCCTGGTCAAAATGTGGTACATCACTAACCTCCATTGTCTTGTATCCAGTCTCCTGTGCAAGATTATCTAACAAAAACTGTCAGAACTGTGTGAACTCTCTAGAAGACAAGTCTCTCCTCTGGCTCCCCATAGGATAGAGCACCTCAGCTCTATCCCCAGGTTCCCACGAAACATTGCACATATTTATTTTCCCTTATGTTACGTGTCTCCAGTCCCTATCAGTGCTACAGGTAACTCTATAGGCCTTGCACAGTGTCTGCCTTGCGGAACAATTTTATTTTTTCATAGTTTTCTTTTTTGTTTATTTTTTTTTTAATTTTTTTTTAGTTTACATTCCAGCCAGTTTCCCCCCTCCTCCCAGTCCCTCCCCCACTCCACTCCCTGTTCCCAACCCCCAGTCCACTCCTTCTCCTTTCTCTTCAAATTGCGGTAAGACTAGACACCTCCCCATGTATTAGGGCTGGGCAAGGCACCCAGTATGAGAAGTAGGGTCCCAAAAGGCAGTAAAAGAGTCAGAGACAGTCCCTGGAACAAGTTTATGAAATAAATGAAAAACATCTCTTGGTGAAGAAAAGGGAGAAACTCAGAAATGTGTAAAGTACCATATTTATAGATTTGCTTTGGTGGTCAGGCTTGGGTTTGAGGCATAACACTAAAAGAGTCATTAACACATGTCACCCTTTGATAGTCTCTTAGACAACTTATTCCTTAGTACCTAAGAACAAACTCCTCTGATACTAATGTCCCTTTTCCCTATTCCATCCTAGATTTTCTCACACTGGACTCTTCCACAAGACTGTGAAACTCCTTTTGTGGCCTCATGCAACAAAAACTGCCATTGAATTCCCTGTGCTCCCAGGAATCACCTTGAATGTCTGATTCGGCTGCCTCTCTTTCCCAAGTACTGGGATTCCTAGTGTATGCCACAACACTTGTGTTTAATTCAGGGCTTCCTGCATGGTAGACAGGTACTCTACCAATTCAGCAACATCTTTAGCTGACTGTGAACATCCTGAATGATGATCCACAGCTTTTTCATCTGTGCGTCCCATGCCTAACACAATACCTACCGGAATCCTTGCTACAAGCCCTCTGGACTACTCGCAGATGGATACAGCAGATAGGACAAAAGTTCTGACAAAAGTTTGTTGAGATGAAGCTATTTAACCAGCACCAAAATATCCTGTTTTTACCCCCTTACTGTGTATGTGTGGAAACACCACACACGTTCAAACTATCACAAAAGTTCTATGACAAAATTTGCACCACTAGGACTGGCACCACATACAATTTGCTGGATGGAGGTTGTGGGGAGGTAGAAAGGTGGACATGGAGAAATGTCTCAAGTTTCATATCCAAACCAGACCACAGAAAACAGTTGAAAGACTGTTTTTCCTCCTAATTTGAAATATGAGTTACGTAATTTCCAGAAGAGCAAAAGGAAAATCAAACCCTTAAGGGATTCCCATGCTTTGTATTCATGTGTCTTTCTTTCTCCCAACACTGGGCTTCCTTACAAAAGGCTTCTGAAAATCTTTAGTCAGGCCTCCATCGTTCACCCAGTCAGTGTGGTCAACAGACAGCATGCACCCCCACAGATCAGGGACTCTGCTGTATACAGATCTCTGCTCCTTCTGTCCAGGGGCGAGTTTCTCCCCTGTAAATCGTGCACCTGAAAAGGCCAATTGCTTTTAGTTGTAAGGCTCCTGCCCTCAGGCAGTCTGCTTCCTTGTAGCTTTGGCCACAGGTCTGTGCTAATTTGCATCCCATTATACTTCTCTTCCCAGTCCTTCTGATGATGGCCAAGACCCAATGCAGAACTTTCCCAGTACCACAAGAGTGTAGTTAGATCAGTGCCCCATGTGACTCAAAGGGGACTGGAAACCTCATCAGAGAAGTAGCTTGTGAGATTTCCAACCTCATTTTCAATCATCATTCTCTAGGTTCATAAACACTTCATATACCCATGCAGACAACATTCCAAGAGAGACCGTGGATAAGAATCTGCTAGTGGCGGTATATTTCATCTATGCACAATTTTTGAAAGCTCACCTGGGGAGAACTGAAATATAGCTGGGAGACTGGCCAGCCATAATATGATATAAACACCCAAAAACTAAAGAAAGCCTTTTACTATATGATTGGTATTTCCACTGGGTTAGAATTCAATAGAAAGTACTTTAGTGCAGAACAATCATAAAGGACCAGTAAAAACCATAGAGAGATTAAGGGGAATAGCTCTAGAGGCAAATAGAGTCATTTCAGAGAGCACATCTTCGGAAAACACACTGAACTATTTGAACCTCAGTTTTCTCACCTAAAAAACAGGCCTAAAATTAGTGGCCCTCAATAAGGTTATATATAAGGATTAAATGAGATAAATGCACATGGCATAGAACCAATGTTCCAATATGTTCATTATCGTTACCTGTGGAAAAGACTCCTCATCATTATCCAGGTATCCCTTCAGCTGGGTATCCAGCTAAAGCACATTTCCCATCTTGTGACTAATAGTGTAAATTGTTATATTCATGACTTCCAGTCCTGGCCCTTCTAGCCAAAACTTTTTGTGCTCTTTCCTTTTGCATTTGCTGGGTGTTGACAAGACAAGCTTTGAGGCCCTAAATTAAAGATACCAGGACCTCCACTAACATGAACTCTAATTGACTTCATTGTACATAGTTCTGAAGCTGTATCATCACCATAGTCTAAGGACATGCATATAGGACCACTTGATAATTATTAAAGAAATTTCTATGGTGTTAAGACACAGCCTTGGCAGGATTTGGGTCACAGCAGATACTATTGATATAACAATACACAGCCTAAGCCACAGAAAAACAAATCTGAAAATGCCCTTAAAGAGCAACTATAACATAGAAGGAGATATTAAGTATCAGGGTTATTATCAAATTATTTTTAATTTCCAGAATTACAACACTAGACCCTGCCATTTTACATGACATGCTAATTAAAGGCTATAGTATTAAAATGTATCTGCTCACCTAGTCAAAGCCAGATACATTCTCAAGGATATTTTGTCAGAGGATGATGTAAATACAGACCCATTATACAGAGCAGCACAGCAGAATGGAACAAACCAAGAGAGTTCTTTTCTTATAGTTTCTGGAATTATAGAAAAGTAACTAAAAATTTGTACCTTCTTCAAGGACACATGAGTCTATCTCAACATTATATTTTGAAGAAGCTTTGAAAACTAGAGATGTCAATATATTACTGACATATTTTTGTCTTTTCAACACATATAAGTTTAGAGCACTTTTAGGTTTATAGCATAATCAAGGGGACATTACAAAGCTCTCCCAGATAATCCTTATCCACATGCATAGCTTTCTCCCCTGCCAACATCACACACCAAAATATTGTATTTGTTGCAACTGATGAACCTATATTATTGCCTGATTAAAACCCAACATCCAATGGAGGGAAGCAACCAAGCAATGACATATATGAACAACAACAATGACCAGCATGACACAATTACCTAAGGGTGCAGTAGTGGCCCACATATCTTGGCAAAAACCAAGAGCTCTCTAATTGGACTTAAGACCCACCCAACAAAGCAGAAATCATTCTTGGTACTGGAAACCTAGCCAACTACCCAGAAATAATGAAGTCATGGATCTTGGAGGTGAACCTACAACGACCACTTTACTAAATCAGCATAGTCCTTAACTACATTCTAAATATTTATCCTTATACCCACAGATAAGGGTAATTCTCAGCCCTCATCAAGGAAACTACTCTTTGTAACAGATGGAGACCATTATAGAAAACCACAACCAATGAAAATGCAGAGTTGTGGAGGCCAGCCCCAACTGGTAGATCTACAACACAACTCCTGTATCAATGGCTCAGGGATCATTGCAGAACATGGCAGGAAGATTGTAAAAGCCATAGGAACTATGAATTTACTATGAGATCATAACTTGTGTTTATGTCAGAAACTACACCCAAAAAGTCTCACCATCATGACGGCCTAAACATGAGCTGAACAAGGACATCAATAGACCTGCTAATATGGATAAGGAAAAGTTCAGGAGGCCTCAACCATAGACAAAGTACTACAGGAAACTAAGGAATTCTGAAAATAGAAGAAATAATCTTCCCTAGGGAAGAGTACACAAATTGGCTATCCAATACCAAATGATCAGCCCTGAAAACATACACGTACAAATACCATTACATGAACTGAACATTTATTTATATATTTAGAAATACACAAAACAGTATATAACAACAATTAAAGAAAAAGAGACCATGAATTTGAAAGAGAGCAGGAGAGGGTACATGTTAAGGTTTGCAGGGCAGAAAGGAAAGGGATAATGATGTAATCAAAAACCTGAAAGCTCATTGTTTATATTAGGAATCACCCTTGGCATTGTACATCCTACAGATTTGTACTCATGGATAATGGTATATACCTACCACTGTAGTAACACATAGAATACTTTTACTGCTCTAAAAATCCTGTGTGTTCCAACTGGTCAAGGTACAGAAAATACATTATAATGGCAGGCTCAGTCCTCAATACAACATCTGTATCATGCCCTCTGTCCTGAAGTCTCAAGGAACAAAGGAGGTAGTATAAAAACTGTAAGAGCCAAGCCCGGGGAAGACTGCTGCAAAACAGTGTCTTCTGAACATGATAGGGGCATTGCATCCACAGACTTATAGCAGTTGTAGTTATCTGCACAAGACCTGCATGAGATCAAGCCAGTCAAAACTCCAGCATTAGGAGGGAAGCAGCTCCACATTTTTTTTTGCCAAATAACATAAGAATGTTCTCTAGCTCACTTGCTAATATTGTTCTCTTCTGAGTAACATCTTGAACTGAGACTCCATAGTCCATATTGCTCTTAGAACTTTTGTTTTCCAGGCTCCTACTAGAGTAGCCCATTAAGCCCCACTTAAATCTTCCAACTACTTTCCTAGTCTAAAGTTCCAATACCTTCTCTACAAAACGGTATAGTCAGGTCTGTAATAGCAATAGTCCACTCCCTGGTACCAATTTCTGTCTTAGTTACTTTTCTATTGCTGTAAAAAGACACCACAACCAAGGCAACTTATAGAACAATGTATTAGGGCTCACAGCTCCAGAGGGTTAGAGCCTGTGATCATCATGGTCAGAAGCATGGCAGCAAGCAGGCAAGTATCGTGCTTGTGGTGGCTTGAAAGAAAATGGCCATCAAAAGGAGTGGCTCTATTAGAAGGTGTGGCTTTGTTGGAGTAGGTGTGGCCTTTTCGGAGTAGGTGTGGCCTTGTTGGAGGAAGTATGTCACTGTAGGGGTGGGCTTTGAGGTCTCGTTTGCTCAGGCTATGCTCAGTGTGATAGACATTTCAATTCCTGTTGCCTGCAGAGAACTCTCAGCTCCTTTTCCAGCACCATGTCTGCCTGCATGCTGCTATATCCTGCCATGATGATAATGGACTACACCTCTGAAACTGTAAGCCATCCTAATTAAATGTTTTCCTTATAAGAGTTGCTGTGGTCATGATATCTCTTCACAGCAATAGAAACCCTAACTAAGACAGTGCTGGAGCAGACACTGAAAGCTTATATACTGATTCACAGGCACAAGGTAGAGAGAGAGCTAACTGGGCCTGGGGTGGGCTTCTGAAACCTCAAAGCCCACCCCCAGTGACACACCTCCAACAAGTCCCCACCTCCCAATTCTTCCCAAACATTTCCACCAACTAGGGATCAAGCATTCAAATATATGAGCTGTGGGGGCCCACAGAGGTTTCCTAGTGAGATCTGAGCTTGCTTTACCCAGCAGGGCTACATTAGGGGATGGCTTGACCATGTGTGTGGTTACCAGGTGTTTAGAAAGGTCTACATTTGCTTGTGCTAGCGGGAGGTCTTTTGCCGCACGCCTTGGCATCCCTATAAAAAGCCTTTTTGAAGAGACAGAAAAGGCCGGTGGATATTGATCCAGGCCCTCCAGAAGCTATTCTGTGTTTCTGTCTGTCTTCTCCACACTATCTTTCTATCTAAATATTTCTTATCCCACTCTTCTCAAGAGTACCCTGGCAAAAAATGGGAGCTGGCCTCCCACAATGAGCCTATTGGGGCCATTCTCATTCAAACTACCATAGAGGGCATACAAAGTGGGAGGGAAGTTTGGGAAGAACTGGAGAAGGTGAGGGGTGGATATGATCAACATACATCACCTATGTATATTTAATTCTCAAAAAATAAAAATGTATTTCAAAAATTCCCTGTGACATTATCTATCCATCTTCTCACCCCCCTTCAGCCTAACACTGATCCTTCCAAACTCTCCCCAGTTGGGCCTTTTCACATAGTTCATAATCATACAACAGCTTTTGAGAGTGAATAATCACAATGAACTAACAAGGATAGAGCCAGTGGAGAGAAGAAATGGGACTTGGGCTAGGCCCAAAAGGCTCAAGAGTTGACTAGATAGAGCGAACACACATACAGATGTACATGGATGATTCAAATGTAGTGGTGGTGATGCCTGGATTGTCAAGATAACTATGTTACTGGAAACCTTTCTTCTATAACTCTTCCTCTCCTCCATTCTTTCAATGATAATCATACCTAAATGATGAAGGTTCTCTATATGCTAAGCCCATATGCATTATCTAATTAATTTTTCCGTAGCCTTATGGGTGATTTATTCCTCAGAAGAAGAAACAATCCCTAAGAGGCTTTAGGTAATTACCAAGGATTTCACACTTAAGAAGTAATAAAATCAGAATTTGGGTTTGGTCCTGAGCTCTTAATTGTTAACCTACTTCACCAACTCATTTAGAAAGAGAGCTATAACATCTCCAAGTTAAAACATCTTCCAAAAGTCTAGATAAGGTCCACTTATAAAAAGTTCTTATTCCTGAAATGTAGTACCTTAGTTATTGATTCAAGCAGAAAGAAAATTGATAAACAGCAGGTACAGGATGAAATCTCTCCCCTTCTCCTACAGCAACTCCTAAGATTTTATGAAACAAGTAGACTTCCTACTGCCAAGGAAAGGTACACCATAATCTTACAAAATGGAGGGACATAGGAAGGAATCTGAATGAATCAGCCCTGTAAAATTTCTCACAGTTTAATACTCTTCGTTAAACACCAGGTTATGCTAGTATGTTTTCCCCTACAACATTTCTTGTGTCACAGTTTTAACCATTTCTTGGGGTTTTCATTTCCTTACTCACACATGATGCAGAAGACTTAAGTTTAATATTGTTGTATGCTTTTCCCTTGTTGACTTGGTGCCCCAGCTGAGAACGTATAATGGTTTTTTAAAAAGCTGATTTTCCTCCTTTACATTGTAATATTGGGTAACAGTCATGGCGTCCTTAGTATTTATCTCTTAGTTTATCCTTAGAGCAACACTATGAGATGAATTGTAGATTATTTTTAATCCAGTACTGTTTGTTACATTTAATTTTAATTGCTTTGGGACTGATCAGTATCTCATTTGGAAAATTCTGTCACAGCATACATCAAATGGAAAACAAAGTCCTACCTCCCACTAAAGCCAAATGATGACATCCTCTCTTCCCTGGGCAAGTTTCTTCAACTTGACTAATTGATTAATGTTATGCAGAACAAGGCTTCTGAAATGAATCAACTTCCCAGTGGTGATGGCAGCAAAAGTGACTTCCAGAGTCAAGCCCCTAACCTGGCCCTGCAGCTTTTCATAGTTTCTATCATTCCCTGAAATTGTTTTGTCTTTTTTCCTACCATGCACCCATGAAATCTGGCTTGATTATGCTAACTGTGATTGGTTGCTTTTTGTTTGTAACTAAGCAACCTGGCTAATCACAAAGGGTATTATTATTGATGATATAAATGAGAAGACTGAGGAATAGGTAAGCAATTATAGTGTTGACATTTGTACTCTGATCATATGAAATTCGATATTATGATGGGAGAAAAGGAAGCCACAGAGATCATTCACCTGGGATAGTGCTGTAGCCAGATAGTACATGCGTGAAGACCAAGCTCTACATAGAGGATTAATGAATTAATATTTGTAAGACATTCAGAGCAATGTCTAAGGCAATGTCAGTGTTTGTAATCTATATATGATTCAAATGTTTCAGACTATAAATCAAACTTTTATATCCCTATCCAATTACATATAATCCATATTTTGTTTATCAGAATTCATTCAACTAAGGAACATTTAATATCTCAGTATGAAAATGCATCAATCAAAGAAAATCCTAGAATATTGGAAATTTTAAATAGCACATGTAATTCCCCATAACGTGATTAAGTTGATAATTCTTTTACATCAATTGCTTTTGTTATATTTTTTCCTAGTGGAAAATGGTGCAGACATTTGAGCTGCTGCCAAATGACAAAGAATTCTACAGGAACATTTAGAAAAGAGAATAATGAGAATGTTAACAGAAGATGGCTAGAGTGCTTCCCTTATCCAAGTTGGACGAACTCAGAGAGACCTGGAACCAGAGAAATCATAGACTTTAGTCCAGTTGCACCAGAGAACAATGAAGTATATAAGAAGAAAAATTATTAAGGGATCCTCCATGTGCTGGGCTTTTTATATAAAATTAGACCATTAAGTCTCACAAAAAATTTTCATGCAATTTCTATTCTGCAAAAAAGAAATAGATATATATACATATACATATGTATATTGAGTTTCAGAGAAGGTAAATGACAAGACTATGAAGTAGCAAAGGCACAAATTTAATTTTAAGACAGCTGCACTTTAAAGTGCATTCTAAATTCCCACATTAAAAAAATGAGATCTTGTCAAAGAAGTTTCTTTGTGCAGTGGATAGTGGTTAATGTGGAAACACATAACTAGTCCAAGTACAGAGAATAAGTCTCTGCAGAATACTCAGTCACAAATGGGACATCTATATCACTCCCTCTCTCGCAAAGCTCAGGAACATCACAGACGAGGGGACAGAAAGACTGTAAGATCCAGAGGTTGGGGAAGATGGTGAAGAAACAGTGTCTCCTGAACGTGACAAGACTTATTCACTCATGAACTCACAACAGCTGTGCTTACTCATACAAGACCTACACAAGATCAAGCCATTAAACATCCCAGTGTGGAAGAGGAGAAGCTCACAAATATCCACAACTGACTGAGGAGCTAGTGACAGTTGATGGCTACTTGGGAGGAGTGAGTCAGATTTCCTGAAAAGTATGACTCCTGTTAGGACAATCATGCTCTAATGGGTAGCCCCATACCCACATGCATTTGGGCAGCACAAATAACACCTGGTGAGCTATTTTTAAAAAGAGAGAGAAAGGATGTGAAGTTGGGAGGGGGTAAGGAATTGAGATGGACCTGTAAGGAGTTAGTTGGAGGAGTAGGAATCAAATACATATATGAAATTCTCAAAGAATTAATAAAATATTATATTTTACAATTCACAGATGGGTAAGACTGCTGTCCCCCCTTATAGTGTGCATAGAACCTATAAATACTATAAAAGCTAGCTAGTAGGAATGAAGCCTCCATTTAATACCAGCTTGATTTCTCCTTGTCCTATGACTCAAGTATGTAGTATCTTCAGTAACAGGGTTTTATCAAAAAGTTCTGAAAGGTAACTGAGAGCAACGGCAAGAGCCTATAAAATTTAGGTGTCTGTGATGACACATGGCCAATTAACTCCAAAAGACATAACCCATACCTGGCACTGAAGTTTTGGTAAAGATTTATATTCTTATTTCTATCTTATGTTTATGAGTGTTTTGCCTGTATGTATGTAAAAGCGTTGTGTGTGTGCCAGTGCTTGTGCAGGTCAAAAGAGCATACTGGATCCCCTATAACTAGAGTTACAAAGGATTGTGAGGCACCAGGTGGATTCTGGGAACCAAACCCACCTCCTCTGAAAAAGTAATCAGTGCTCTTAACCACTGAGCCATCTCTCCAGCCTGCCACTGGACTTTTTATTTGATAATAACTGGCATGACAATATATGCCCACTGGTGTAATAGTGGCATGTATGCTAAAGGAGTAAGCAACCACTTTATTTAGATTTAAAGCCCATTCTGCAAGAGAGAACTAACATCTGGTGCCATTATTTAAGCCAAAGACCCATTGATGGCTTAGTCATTGCCCCTAGGGGAGAACATGGTACTATTATTCTTCTAAATGGATATAGTAATAAACTGCCCCCTGATGCTTCATCTTTATACCCATGGCTTAATACATCTCTCAACCTTTTTTGTGGTAGATAGTGGTTAATAAAGAGACTCCAAAGTAGACAACATTCAGAGAATAAGAGACTATAGAGTTCTTGGTCTAATGGATAATCTATATCACATCCCATATCTCCAAGGCTCAGGGATCATTATGGAAGAGGAGACAGAAAGAATGTAATAGCAAAAGGTAGTGGACACTCGTGGGAAAGCAACATTTTCCAGACATTCCAGGGCCACCGTACACATGAATTCACAGCAGCTGTGCTACCAGCATCAGAGCTACACAAGATAAAGCTAGCCAAAATGCTAGTAGCATGGATGAAGGATGCTCATGAAGTTCAATTCCTAGCTGAAAAGTGATTGGCAATTGATGGTTGCTGGGGGAAGGAGAGTCAGTATTTTTT
>LZPO01066262.1:233992-255280 GCA_001675575.1 Neotoma lepida
CACTCTGGTAATTTGGTCCCAGTTTTTATCTGCAGCGCTCACTCTGGTAATTTGGTCCCAGTTTTTATCTGCAGCGCTCACTCTGGTAATTTGGTCCCAGTTTTTATCTGCAGCGCTCATTAGTGTATTTGTTGCTGTTTACAATGCATGAAAGGAGCCGGGATCACAGAGCTTTACCCTTACTGTAGAGCGCTTCAGGTAGTCAGTCAACAGAAAGGAAGAGCTTTCCTAGAAGCTGTCCACTTGGGAAATGCTTGGTCTGGAGGCAACCACTGTGTGTCATCGGAAATCAGCCTTGCTCTCTTTGCTTGAAATGCTACTAAGCCCAAGGTGGGCTTCACAACTGGCCAGTGCTGAGCTCCTTTCTCTAGCCAGCCTGGGTCTCAAAATAAAGGGACAATCATCACTGGTTCCTTTTCTGTATCCCTTGCTTTCATTGAGTTTTCAAACATAGGCAACGAGCCACTCACTGGAGTCAAAAAGCTTTGTAGACTTTAGGAGGCTGGGCTGACTTTAGGATGCTGGGCTGACTTTAGGATGCTGGGCTGTCCTGTCCCATAAACCTCAACACATGACTTTGTTTCTGCTGTGCCTCTGTTGAATTTGTTCATAACAATGTACTAGATAGCGTTCACTGGAATCCCACCACTATAATCTTAAACTGGAAAAAAACTTGGATTCTGAAATTGCTCCTACATTGGAAGTATAATTACGTAAAAAAAAATTATGCATGCATTTTGAGTGAGAGTCGAAGGGGATGAAAAAAAACATGAAAACAATTTGATTTGCAGGGGGTGGCAGGACTACAATGGGGATTTCGTTCCTTTTGTATTTCACTAACATTCTCAGAGGTAGTGCACAGATCAAGTGAAAAGTAGAACTTTTGTGGGTAAAATGTTGATCATTCTTCTGTCCGTTCAGCATTGCTGTATGTGGACAGTGCTCTCTTTTCTACATCACCTGAAAGAACAGAGTCCGCTATAATTTCAGGAGGAGTCTGTGCCAAGAAAATCAATAAAGACATATTTGTACAGAGCCTAAAGTAGGTTGGCTTTATCCAGGAATGTGTTGAGTTAATTGAAAAAGTTTTGGTTCAAGTTAGCCTGTTGGAGATCACAGAATTGTAGACAACACATACTGTGAGTATGAACTTCGTACAACCTTTCAAATACCTTTGGGAAGGCAGGAAATTGAAATATTGTGCTATATTGGCAACTAAATGGTCATTTATCATCCATGCTAAGTTTGAAGCTGAGGAGACCGATTTGGAAAGTCTCACAGGGCTTTTATTAACAATTTCAAAGTTAGGTTGGTATATGTAGATTTTTCACAGCATATTTGGAGAAGACTAAGAGATAACATCTGTGTATACTATTAGCACGGCCTTGCTAATAACAACTTCGGACTGTATTCACACCCACAAAAACTGCATTAAAATCCATTAAGCTTGAGACACCAACTGACAAAAGCAAGGAAATTCACAGTTAAAGGGGAAACACACCATATGTTCTTCAATACCTAAGAGCAACGGGGTGCAGTTGGAAAGTCATTAAAGCGGCACCCAGTTGTGCCTAGGTATTGGAGAACATATGGAATCTTTTCCTAGGCGAGTGTAATTTTCCCTGCTCTCACTGAATGCATGTATCCGTCTTCACTTTTCGGTCATATAGGCTTTTGTTTGCTTAATTACCATAGCGTATAAAATAAATACCTTCTTATTTTCCGAAGCCAATACAGTGACACTATTGGGAACTGGTCCTTAGCCCCTGTTGCCTGGTGGTTTGCAGTTATCCTTCTTTCCAAAAGTCCCTGCATTATCTTTACAGTTCCAGAAGTTCCCAATGCCATTAAAAGTACCACCTCTCCTTTCCCCATCCTGATGATGCAGTCAGGCCAGGGGCCAGTATTTGCTCCTTCCACTAGCACCTCCGTGGGTTAAAAGTTCCAATATCAAAAACAAAGTATGCACATTCATATTAATCTTCCCTTCCCCTCCTCCTCTCCCCCTCCCCCTCTTTTTCCCTTGCTCTTCATTTTGTATTTTGGAAACTGGATCATATTATGTAGTTTAGGCTGGACTCCAATTTACCAATACTCCTTTTTCCAGAATACTGAGATTTCAGGTAGTGCCACCTTGCCTAACTATAGTATTGTTCTTTTTTTTAATTTTTGAGATTATAATTACATCATTTCTCTCCTTCCCTTTTCTCTCTCCAAGTCTTCCCATGTACTGCCCACCTTGCTCTCTTTCAACTTCATGGATTCTTTTCCTTTAATTAATGTTACATATGTGTGTGTGTGTTCCCAAATATATAAATACAACATTCTCAGTCCATATAATGTTAATTGTATTTATATGGTTTCAGGATTGACCATTCAGTGTTTGATAGCCAATTGGTGCATTCTACCCTGGGGAGCACCTATTTCTCCTGTTCTGAGCGTTCTTTAGTTGCTACAGGTTTTTTGTCCACAGTTGAGACCTCATGAGCTTTCCCTATGTACATTAGCATGTCTGTTTGTTCAATCATTCTTAGACAGCCATGTTGCTGAGACTTTATGGGTATAGTTTTTAACTTTCCTAGGAGACAGGATCTCACGGCAACTCTCTGTTCCTCTGGCTTTTACAATCTTCCTGCTCACTCTTCCTCAATGATCCCTGAATCTCTGGTGCAGGAGTTGTGTTGTAGATATATCGGTTGGGACTGGGCTCTACAATTCTGTAATTTGATTGGTTGTGGTTTTTTGTAATGGTCTCCACCTGTTGCAAAGAGAATTTCCTTGATGAGGGACAAGAGTTATACCCATCTGTGAGAATAAGGATAAATATTTAGAATGCAGTTGGGGATTTTGCTGGTTTAGTTAAGTGGTGATTGTATGTCCTCCAAGATCCAAATCTTTACCAGCCCTCGGTAGTTAGCTAGGTTTCCAGTACCAGACACAATTTCCTTCTAGTCGAGTAGGTCTTAATTCAAATTAGCAAACTATTGATTACTGCCAAGATATGAGTGCCACTATTTCACCCTTAGGGATATGATGCCATGCTGGTCATTGTTGTAGCTCATAGGTATGATAGCTGGGTAAGACTATTGGTTGCTTCTTTCCTTTGGAAACTTGCATGGTGCCTTTTGGTACCATGAAATCTTGTATTCAGGGAGAAGGCTTTTATGTCAGATCCAGCTCTGGTCCTCTGAGTCCTATGTATGAAATACTTGGTGTTTTCTACAATAGAGACTTATCTTCCACATCTGGGAGACAGCCAAGGGCAATAGCAATAGTCCATAATGTTTTGGGGATCTCTTGGACAACTCTGACCAATCACTCAAAAGAGGGCTTCTCATGCCTGCTATTGGGATTTTTGTTAAATAGTCTATGGCTCTTGGGAGAAGCATTGACAGCCAAAATGGGAAATTTTCATTTAAACTATATATGCATGTGTATATACCTATTTACATGTATTTTAGGTAGCTAATAGTATGGTTCCTGATGACTTTTTCAGACACCCTTGCTGTCATTTTACCCTCCTCCCTCTTTCTGTATTTATCTCCCTCTCTAATTAAAGCCCCCTCATTTTTCCTATTTCCCCCTTCAGATCATTTGTACCCTGCTATTCCCCTCTCTATTGCTTGTCCTCAGCCCCTAAAATGGGTCCTTCTTAGTTTCCTGGTTTCTGCAGTTACTCCAGGATATGTACACACAACTGAAAATTAAGAGCTAAGAACCTCCTATGGGAGAAATCAGGCAATGCTCTTCTTTCAGGGTCTTGGTTACCTCACTCAGTATGATCTTTTCTAGTTCTATACATTTACTTGAAAAGTTCATCATTTCATTTTTCTTTACGGCTGAATAGTATTCCGTAGTGCAGATGTAACACATTTTCATTTTCCATTCATCGGTTGAAGGACATTTAGGTTGTCCATCTCTTAGCTATTATGAGTATAGCAGCAGAGAACATGACTGAGCAAGTATCTGTGGAATAGGACATCAAGGCCTTGAGAAGATGCCAAGGAGTGGTATAGATGGTTCATATGGTACATTTATTTTTAGCTTTTTTAGGATTCTCCACAGTGATTTTCAGACTGGCTGGACCAGTTGGCAATCTTACCAACAATGAATGAGGGTTCCCTTTTCTCCAGCTCCTCACAAGCATTTTTTGCCTGTTGTTTTGTTGATCTTTGTCATTCTGATCAGTGCAAAATGAAATCTCAAAGTTGTTTTGATTGGCACTTCTCTGATTTCTAACATTTTAAAACATTTTTCTGATTTGAACATTTTAAAGATATTTCTTGGCCATTTTTGGTTCTTCATTTAAGAACTCCCTTCTCATATACCAGGCCCATTTTTGAGGGGGTTGTTTGGTTTTGGGGTAGGATGTTTGTTGGTTTGGTTTTTGTTCGTTTGTTTTTTAATATTTTTTTGAGGTCTTTATATATTCTAAATAGTATCCTTGTCAGATGTATAGGTGGCAAAAATTCTGTGGGCTTCCTCTTCACCCAATTAATTGTTTCTTTAGCTGTGCAGAAGCTTTTCAGTTTTATGAAATCCCACTTGTCAATTGGTGGCCTTAATTCCTGGGCAAATGTAGTCCTATGCAGAAAGTCCTTTCCTGTACCTGTATCATGTAGGGTACTGCCAGTGTTTTCTTCTAGCAGTTTCAGTGTTTCAAGTTTCGTGTTCAGGTCTGTGATCCATTTGGAGCACGGTGATAGTTACTGATCTAACTTCATTATTCTACATATGGACATCCGGTTTTCTCAGCACCAATTGTTGAAGGTGCCTTCTTTTCTCCAGTTTATGTTTTGGCATCATTGCTATCTATCAGACAGATACAGTTACTTTTATTCATGCTTGGGCCTTCTATTTTGTTCCATTTGTTTACATGTCTGTTTTTGTGCCAGTACCATATTGTTTTGTTACTATGGCTCTATAATATATTTTGAGATCTGTGATGATAATCTTTCCAGCATTTTTCTTTTAAAAGTCTCCTTTAAATAAGGTTTTTAGCTACTTATTTTGGCAAAAGTACTATCCAGTTTGACATGAATACATGGTAGCAAAACTGACAGTATACCCTTTTCATGCCATTCTTTTATCCAGTCAATCATTTAGTTGTTAACTTCCCAGCCATGGGCTAAGTAAGCATTAGTAATAAAATACTGACCTAAATGCTGCTTCCACATTGCTCACCATCTATAGGAAGAAACAGAATAGTAAGTGTTTACCATGCCACATGACATGTGTTCTCCATATCAGCAGCACTGAGGAGAGACACCTAACCCATGGTAGTGATTCTAGATTTAAAAAACAGGACAGACCATAAATGCCATAACTGGGCAGAGGTGATGCATGTCTTTAATCCCAGCACTCAGGAGGCAGACACAGGCAGATCTCTGTGAGTTCGAGGCCAGCCTGGTCTACAGAGTGAGTTCCAGGACAGACACAGCTACACAGAGAAACCCTATCTTGAAAAAAAAATGAAGGAAAGAAATTGTCATAACATATCATTATTATAGACCCAAGCTTATAATTAAATCAATTCAATATGGTCCACAAACTTTTATTGAGCACCTATAGCATGCCAGACACTAACCTAGGCATTGAGGATACTGGCACAGTTCCTCTAAATTTTAAGCAATGCAGTTTGGCCAAATAACTGGGCTCAAAGACAGAGTGGGGGAGGGACAAGGTATGTTTCATAGTACAGAAGTAGAGAAAAACATAGACAGTTTATTTCCCAAAGTGTGGTTTGATCAAATCAGTGTTTTATAAGCACCATTTGGGTAATTTCAAAGACAGTGAGGGAAAATGGCTAGAAGCTGGTGAAAGATACTGAATCTTTTGAGGAGAAAGGGCACGTGGAGTGGAAGGGTATGGGATAATCTAAATGATAGAGATAGCAGTACCTGGTGATTGATTAGCTCTAGGGACAAGAAAGACTCGGATATGATTGCTGTGTGGAATTCATACTGCCTATTAGGGAAGATGATCTGAACAAGTTGCCTTCATTTTATTACTAAGAAACTGGGGCTGGGAGCAGTGAGATGGCTTTTCAAGTTATGATGCTTGCTAATAAGACCAGCCAGTCTTAGGAGGGACAGTAGGGAACCTGAGTTCCATCCTTGGGACTCAGATGATAGAAGGAGAGAACTGACTTCAAAGGTTGTCCTCTGACCTCCACAGGCACATGGTGGTGTGAATATATCCATAGACAGATACATGCATACACAGATAGATAAATACATACATTTTTTACAAAGAAATTGGAGGCTTAGAAATTTACTAACTGGTATCAAGTTAACCAATCTATTTATTTTGTGGTGCTGCAGCATTTAGGACTAAGATTTCCTAGCTTTCTCAAAAGAAAACAGTTCTTCCATAATTTTAACTTAAAATCCAGATAATTACAGTTGAAAGTACCCAACACTGAAAAATGATCTCAAAATTCCCTTAAACTGTCCCATTCTTCCTTTGTTTTCTAGTCCCATCACATCGGATCTGAACTCTGCTCCCTACATCTCATTTAGGCTCTGAAAATTCATGAATGACAAAGTGTGGCAATATGATAACCTCATGATACCACAACTATGAAATTCAAATGCTTTCTGTAGATAGTTACTTTGTGATTAAAATGTGAGCAGACTGTGGCAGAGAAATACCCCAGAATGCATAGCAATGAGTTGAAATATCAGTTGTTGTCTTCCCTAGGGCTCAGTTTCTAACTCGTAAAATAGAGGAAACAAGATTGAGTGACTACTGAGGTAAATAACGTTTGATGCAATCAACTCTGAAGAGCAGCACATTTCAAAATCTCTGTGGATTGCTCATCTCTTCAGGAAGAATGGAGGTGTTCTGTCGCTTTCCTGCCTTCAAACGCCAGTTGGCTTCTAAAACCCTTAATGATGGGATCCACCCAGGAAAAAGAAAAGCTTGAGTTATAAATTAGCAATCATTTGGATCTGCATATCTCTGTCCAGTGATAGTTTTGACACTGCTTCCTGAAACATGCCCTAAGGGATTTCTTTACAAGCTCTTTCAATGGCTTCACAAACACAATAAAAACATCAAATATACTAGCACTTTGAGATAGCGCAGACCCTCACTCACAAGGGGGTTACAAATTCCTCAATGTCCTGAATCGGCTTCTTCAGTTTGAAAAACCTTATTGGAGGGGCTGGAGAGAGGGCTTAGTGACAAACATACTTCTGTGCAAGCATGAGGACCTGAGTTGGGATCTTCAGCATCCATTAAAAATCCAGGCCCAGTGGTGTTTGCCTGTAGTGTCAATTCTGGAGATGGGAGACTCTCTGCTTCTCACCATCCAGTCAGTCTAGCTGAATCGCTGCACTCCAGTGAGAGATACTGACTCACAAAATAAGGTAGAAAGTGACTGAAAAGATACTCAATGTTAACTTTTTATACACACACATATGCACACACACTAATACACACATCCTTTTATTCAGTAAATCATGGCTGTCTCCTCTGTATTAGGATTTTCTAGAGTAACATATTTATAGAATGAATATTCTATAGAATTCTATTTATAGAATTCTATTCTATTCATAGAATTCTTTATATATATATATATATATATATATATGATTTATTAGAACGACTTACAGGCTACACTCCAGCTAATCCAAGAGTAGATGGAATGGAATGGAAAGTCCAAGAACCCAGAAGTTGCTCAGTCTACGAGGCTGATCTTCAGTATGCACTAGAATTCTGAGAAGTAGGCTCTAATGTCGGTGAAGGGATAAACTTGCTATGGAGAGCAAGCAGGCCACAAGCAAAAGCTTCCTTCACCTATGTCCTTATATAGGCTGTCAGCAGAAGGTGTGGCCCAGATTAGAGGTGTGTCTTCCCACTTCAAGATTTAGATCAGAAGTGGATCTTCCTACTTCAATTTAAGAAAAAACAAAACAAAACAAAAAAAAAACTCACTAGTGCACCCTCCATTTTTGGATTTTAGTTCATTCCAGATGTAGTCAAGTTGACACCCAAGAATAGCAATGACGCTCCTTCATAACATTTTCTATATTGCTATCTGAGATCAAAAACTGAGAATCAATGGCTTTCCAGTAGACAGTCTGGTGTGTTAATTGGTATATAAAATGTGGCCAGTGATAGAAGAGAAAGATACATTTATATAATTAGTACTTATGAAAAATATAAGATAATACATATTTCATCTTCTATGTATATTTGCCTCATCCATTGAACACATGCCATTCATTGCTTAGGATGGGTGGGGTGGTGCTTCAGGCACAGTTTAGAATAAAGAAATCATTTGCTCAATTTAGATTTCAAACTGCATTTTGTCCAAGTACATAGAAAGGCACTCACCTTGAAAACAAGGCTATGTTGAAAAATTAATGGCTTTCTAAACTTCTTTTTTAAAAAAATGTATGTGTATGTGTGAATGACAACTTGAATGTACAGTATATGTGTTCCTGCTGTCCTAAGAGACCATAAGAGGATTTGTTGGATCCCCTGAAACTGGAATTATGGATGTTTATGAGGCACCATGTGGGTACTGGGAACCAAACACAGATCCTCTGCAAGAGCACCAAGTGCTCTTAACCACTAAGCTATCTATCTAGCGCCTCTAAATCTCTTTTAAAAATATCATTATACAGCAAGAATTAAAAATTATAAGGACAAAGTTTTATAATTGATCACAATGTAAAAGATTGTGTGAGTGCTGGAAAGCAAGAAGTCAATTTTGTTCTGCTAATCATATCACCATATGTAAACCTTCATCTACATACTGATGCATTCATGGGAAATAGAGAAAGGAAAAGACCCTTGCCCTTGGCTCGAGAAAAAGTATGAACATCGAACAGAATGACTATTTGAAGAGAATTTGAAATTAGAAGGAAATCAATTGTTTTTAATATCCAGATTAAGTTTGCCACCATCAAGGAAACCGGCAATGCTAAAACAAAATCAGGTAATGTATTGGTTACTTTTCTCATTCTTGTGAGAAAGGATCTGACAAAAGCAACTCAAGAAAGGATTTGTCTTACAGTTTGAGCAGATACTGTCTAACACGGCAGCAGGAAGGCAGAGCCTTGGGANGGCAAAAAAAAAAAAAGGCAAGGTCACATTGTATTTGCATTCAGAAGCAGAGAGATGAGCATTGGTGGTTGGCTCATTGCTTGTATTTCATCCAAGGCCCCTGTTCATGGACTAGTACCATCCACATTCAGGGCAAGTCTGTCCTTAGATAAAACTCTGGAAACACTCTTGAAGACACCCTGAAGAGTGTCTTGTAGGTGATTATAAATTTAGTCACCTTGACAATGAAGATTTACCATGACAGGTAACTTTTCGGTTTTGTCAAGTATAATATATGAAGCCCATTAATCTTTTTCAAAGACCTTGAAATGCGATTGCTCTGGATTGTGCAAGTAGTGTTTCTGTGATAAATACCATGACTTTCCCAAGTGAAGTCAGGCTCTTCAACATTCTTACAAATCATCTTTGGTATGAAGCAAGACTCATGGAGAAGACAGAAGCTCCATCCTCATCTCCAGTTTCATGGTCTTTTGTTCTGTTCCCCACTAACATAATTCTTCAAAACAGGTATAAATGTAAATAATAAGCTGTAAGGAATGATCCATTTTCATTTAAGAATTGAGGTTTATATATAGTCTTGACCAAATCCATTTAATTTAAACAGCCAAACCAGTGTGCTTTTGGGCTGATGGATAGCTAGCAATGGAGTCCCCACTAACTACTGGCATGATTGATGGAAGACTTCTGAAACAATAGGAAATACCAAACAACTCTCTTCTTGAATCTCACTCAAAACTCTAGAAATGCTGACATGAGGCCATGGCTAGCTGTTGTCCCCTTTGAAATAATAAAATTGTAGTCATTTTAAGCTGTATTTGTCAACATTGTTTATGGTAGGAGTTAAGGGTTGGTTCTCCAGAATTATTTTATTATTCTTTCAATACTGTAATAATATAATAACTTAGAGACTTAATAGTTAACCTTAACAATGGTACATAGTTGTCTACTGAGAAATGCTAGTATTTTGCTTTTGATAAGACATTCTTTGTCATTCCTTCTGGGGGCTAAAAATACATTATTTGGTATATTTACATAACAATATATTTTTTTGCAATGTGGCTAGCATTTTAACAGTAACAAATCTGGGGAAAAGAGCAGCATATTTCTAGTATAAACAGTGATATTTGGAATTTGAACAGAAAGTCTTCCATCATTTTTCAAACTGCCAACCATGTCAATGCTGAGAAAAAAGTCTGTGTGTGTGTGTGAATACACACATGTATAGAAGCCTGTGGACTGAAGAGAGTGTCCTACAAATACATGGATTTATACATTGCCAACATGAAAGGAAGCGTTTTAAATAGCACTGTTAACCAGAGTGCAGGGGGAGAAGGCAAGGATCATATATCCTAGTACAAGTCTATGTAATGTTTTACCTTTGTATACATTTTTCAATCCTAAAACAGATTTACTTGGGATTTAAGACTTTATTAAGGTCAAAAGGATTACATTAAGTTCATAGACACGTTTGTTATATTAATTGAGTCATAAATTCTGACCGTCTGCAAACACATTTGAAAACAGGCATCAGCTGGTTTCTATTGCCATAATAGATCAGAAATTCTGCCAGTAAGTCTGTTTGCAGCTCTTAAAAGTTGCAGAACAAAAATGTGTTTTGCGCTATCGACAATTACCTGAGAAAACAACTGGATTTTGTAAATGGATTTGTTTATATTCTCAATGTTCTCTCTCACCCTGCTTCTGCTCTTATCATCAACTTCCCCTAGCCCCAAGTTTCCCTGTCATGTGCGTCACAGATAGCCACTGCTGGAAAAACTCTTCTGTCTACTTTCTTACTATAATGGAATAAGCAGAGTATTAGCCTTTTCCAAAATGATTTGATGTTAACAGAAAAGGGAAAACAGTGGATGTAGATTGTGGGGCAACCTACTCATTTCTCTGTGGGAGGCCTATTCCCACTTTCCCCCAGGGGACTCTTGAGGAGGGAGGAGGGAGAAATATTTAGATAGAAGGATAGAGGGGAGAGAAACAGATAGAAACACAGAATAGCCTCGGGAGGGCCTGGATCCTTATCCACAGGCCCCTTCTGTCTCTTCTAAAGGGCTATTTATAGGAATGCCAAGGGGTGGAGCAAAAGACCTCCCCCTAGCACAGCCAAGTGCAGACCCTTCCAATCACCTGGTAACCACACACGTGGTCACGCAATCCTCTCATGCAGCCCTGCTGGGTAAAGCAAGCTCAGCTCTCACTAGGAAACCTTTGTGGGCCTCCACAGTAGAATAGGACAGATCTGGGTTTTCATTAAATTATATACAAAGAAATGTATCATATGCACAAATACCTTTAAGGTCTCCTGTATTAAGAAAGTATTATCCTTTCTGTCTCTTATACACATCTAGATTCGTTACTATCTTTACCTTGAAAGTGCCATTAGTTCCTACACAATCCTCAATCTTTCCCTCTGCTGAGAGGTAGTAATTATCCTACGTTTTTTGTTTATCACTCATCTGATTTTTTGGCAGTGTTCGACATACATTTATGTAACTTAACAATTTTCAACTTTTTAAAAAGTAGCAATAATAGATTCCGTGATTTTCCTCTTTATATCATACTCCCAAGATTCATCGATGTTGTAGCACATAACTAGAGTTAAACTACTTTTGTGGAAGTATTTTATTCATATATATGTGTGTGTGTGTGTGTGTGTGTGTGTGTGTGTGTGTGTGTGTGTATTTTATACATTAAATATCTGTGGGCTATTATTGTTCTCATTGCCATTATATTGTCATTGTCTTTGGCGTTGACAACTAAACCTGAGCGCTTTGGGAGCTCTAAGCATATATTCTACCTCTGATCTATACTCCTAGGCTAACACCTTTCATGTTACTAGTATAATAGTGTTCATTGTGGATGTTTTTAGATGATAGAAGTGTGCCCAAATTTAGGACAAAATAGAATTGTTCATAAAAGGAAATAGATGTTTTCTAACATATTAAACAGCATCAAAATTTACTTAGTAAATATGTATATAGAATGTCTGTTACTCATTCTGCTAGCCTGATAGCTGTGAAATAGTTATTTCATTGTGGTTTCAGCTTATGCCTCTTTTATTATAAATAGAATTGAGAAACTTTTCATATATTTCTCACTCACACTTACTATCCTGCTATATAAAATTACAGCTGATTGTTATATATTACCTTTATATCCAGACACTTTGGTCAAAAACTCTTATTAATTCTTGTCATTTATCTGCACACTTTGATTTTTGTTCATAGACAATTGTATGATCCATGAATAAAGATAATTTATTCCTTGTTTTGAATCATCAAATTGTTTTTTCTTTTCTTATCTCCCTGGCTATGAGTGCCTGTAGAATGTAGAATAAAAGCTGGGCTAGCAGGCACCTTTTCTTCTTCTCAATTACAAATGGGCATACCTAGCCATAGGTGTAACAGGAATAGTATACTTTTTTTACTCTTTAAACAAGTTTACTGTGCTCTATTCTCTTCCTTCTTTGCTAACACTTTTAAGCTAAATGGCTGTTGCCTTTTATACTAAATGACCATTGATTGAATCTTTTTTCTATTGAAATAATCATATTTTGTCAGTATGGGAAGTTACAAAAATTAATTTCCTAAGGTAAGCCAATTATGAACTGTAGAAATATATAAACTGGGTTATGAAGCATTATCCCTTTATGCTTTGATTGATTTATCTAGCAAATACTGTGCTTAGGATTTCTGAATATATATTCATAAATGAAAATCATCAATAATTTTCCTTTCATGATATAATGAGTTTCTAAGTGTTCCTTCTTTTCCTTAAATCCGGAGTAATCTATATAAAATTGGGATTATTTGTCCCTCCAAAATTTATTATAGCTAAATAAAATTTACCTTATATTTATTAATTTAGAGATTTGAAATAAATATACTTATATTACTTTATTTCAGAAGAATTTTTGATTTTTCTTATCACCTCCTTTTTATCTTTTTGTCAGATTTATTTATCTTCATGGGTGCTGTGCTTGTATGTTTATATGTGCACTTATGTGAATTACTGTTACCCTAGGAGGTCAGAAGAGGGACTTTAGATCGCCTGGAACTGGCATTATGGACCACCATGTGTGTGCTACAAAACAAATCAGGGTACTCTACAAGAGCAATAAGTATTCTTAACCACTTAGCTGTCTCTCCAGCCCCTTATCCATTTCTTTGGTTGGTTGGATTTGGTTCTTGAGAGTCTTACTGTGTAACTCTGGCTGACCTTGAACCCACTATGTAGATCACATTGACCTTGAACACACAGTATTCCGCCTACCTCTGCCTCCTAAATGCTAGGATTAGAAGTATGTGCCATCATGTCTGGCTGGTCCTTTTAATTCATAAGACAAAGTCTCACTTTGTAGCTCAGGTTGGGCTGTAACTTTCTATGTACATCGAGCAGTTAGCCAACTTGTGATTCTTCTGCCTCTATCTTCTAAATGCTGGAATTACAGGTGTGAGCTACCACATCTAGCTCCTGTTTTTACTCTTGATATTGCTTATTTGTGTCTTCTACCTTTATTCTTTATTATACTTATAAATTAGGCTTTATCAAGTTACAATTGTGGACTTTACTGACTTGCTTTAGCCAATATTTGTTTTCTAATTAATTGGCTTCTGCTTTTATCTTTATTCTTTGATTCATGACACTTCCATTGGATTTAACTTATAATTCTTTTCTCTTAAATTGAAACCTAACTCATTAATATTTGATCTATATGATATCAACATTCTAGATCACAAATTTCTATGTAAGTGCTGTTTTAACTATATATCATGAGTTTGGATATCGATTTGATTAATTACTATTCTGTGCTAATATTTTTGTATTTGGTTTTACTTTTTTGCTTTTGTTCTGTGAATTAACTATAAAGAATTGTAGCTGGACATAGTGGTATATGTCTTTAATCCAAGCACTATGGAGGCAAAGACAGTCAGTCAGACCTCTGAGTTTGGTCTACAACTTGGTCTACAAAGCAAGTACCAGGGCAGTCAGGGGTACACAGAAAAACCATGTCTTGAAAAAGAAAAAAGAATTGCTTCCTAATTTTCAGTTGCTTTTCTAGTTTCATTATTGATTTTTGTCCTCTAGCTTAATTACAGTGTAAGTAGTCACAGTTACAAAATGAGATTATTTTTAATTTCATTTAAGTTTGCATTTTATGTTTCTCTTTTTAAAAAATGACCAAAAAATTGTATGACCTGAACAGAACCAAAGTAATGCTTCTCTTTTTTTAATTCTAGTTTCAGATTGAGAAAAAATATGTGATGCTTGTCTTTGTCTGTTTTGGTCTTCTTTCACTTAACATGATGAGCTCAATTGAACTTTATGACTAAATAATATTTCATTGTGTATATAGACTATGCTATATTTTTGTATACATTTATCTGTTCACAGGTCCTTGAGATGATTTCATAGCTTGGATTTATCAAAAAAAAATGGATGTGCAGGCATCACTTTTGTACAATTACTTTGTTTCTTTGAGGCATACGCCCAGGAGTAGTAAAACTGTATCACATAATAGCTTCCATTTTTAGTTGACTGATGATCTCCATAATGATTTCTATAATGCCTGTACTAACTTAAACTTACATTAGTAGTGTATAAGAGCTCCCTTTCCCCCACATACTTACCAGAACTTTTCATTTTTTAAAATAATAACTATTCTGCCTAGGGTGAAATAGATTCACAGTATAGGTTTCATTTGTATTGCCTTGACAGATAAAGATGTGGGGCCATTGTAATATAGTTATTGGTCATTCATGCTTCTTATTTGAGAAGTATATTTTCATATTATTTTACTATTTATTAACTTACTTGTTTTTTGTAACATAATGTATGTATATGGTATGTGTTTGTACAATGTGTGTGTGTGTGTTTGTGCATGCTGTTGCATGTGCAAATGTGTGTAAAGGCCAGAGATTGACAATGGATGTCTTTTTAAAAGGATTATTATTGTTGTATGTTTGTGCATGATGTGTGGGCATGCATACCATAGTGCACATGTGGATGTCAGAGGAAAATGTTGAGGAGTCAGTTCCTTCCTTTTACATCCACATGTGTCATGGTGATTGAACTCAGTTCACTTCACATGCTAAGTCATCTCACTGACATATGAACAATATGCTTTTGAATGATTAGTGTGTCACAAAAGAAACTAAAGATGAAATATATAATTTTGTAGACTCAAACAGAAATAGAAATACAATATATCAGACTCTGTGGGTTACAAGAAACACAGTTCCGAGAGAGAAGTTTATATATATGAACACTTACATTAAAACAGAGGGATCTCAAATAAGTAAGTATCCTAATGATGCTTCTCACATTCTTATAAAAACAAGAAAAAGGCAATCCAAAACTATTGGAATTAAAAGAATAACAAAGATCAGAGCTAAAATAAATATAATGGAGAAGGGAAAGAAAGAAGAAAAATGACCTGTGAATGAAAGAATTGGTTCTTTGAAAAAATAAATAAGAATTGGTTCCTTGGAAAAATAAATTCACCATAGTAATAAGAAAAGATACAGAGCCCAAGTAAATAAATTCAGAGGTCAACAAAAATATTGTATACCTGCAACTTGAATCCATAAACTAATTTTTAATGTATTTTATGTGCATGGGTGTTCTGTGTACCACATACATGTAGTATCTGTTGGGGTCAGAAGAGGGTGTTTGATCCCTGAGATTGGAGTTACAGATGGTTGTGAACCATCATGTGGGTGCTGGAAATTGAACACTGGTCTTCAGGAAGAGCTGTCATCTCTCCAGCCCTCACTAGGAAATACTTTGAAAAATTATATGCTGAAATTGAATTAAGAGGGTATAAAAATGCCTAAATTCATCAACAGGCAATGAGAGTATAGCATTAGTAAAAAGTCTCCCAACAGAGGAAAGCCTTGCAGTAGATGGATGGATTTGCAACAGAATTTTATGAGAACTAGTAACTCCTTTCTCTTCTTCCTCCACAGGATTCCTGAACTCCATCTAACATTTGGCTGTGGGTCTTTTGTATCTGCCTCCATTAGTTGCTGGATGACACCTTTCTGATGAAAATTGGGCCAGGCACTGGATTTGTCTAGTACTATTTTATTTGGTTATCTCTCACTCTATATCATACAAACCAAGAATAAAATCTGAGTTTGCTCAGCTTTCAGGTGCAGCTTTAGTCTATCAATCAGGATGCTCTATAACTGATCCTGTCCACTTCTAGAGGCATGTGACTTCCAATTGTCCCTCTATCAATGATGCTATAATTAAATCATATGATTAAGGCAGCAGTGACCAAGGCAGAGTTAGTGCTTGTATATATGTAGGTTGCCCCTTAAAAACAAGCAAGTAGTTGCAGGAGTGATTTTTTTTTCTTAACATTGTGCTGTTCCAGCAAATATTGATTTGGGCAGATATATTGTATATTTGAAATTCATGAAGTTTTTAAGAGAAATAATGTAGGTGGCTTTTGATAATTAGCTGTGGAATACAAGTTCAAGACCTGACTAGGCAACCTAGTGAGACCCTGGCTCAAAAAGAAAGAAAGCCTTAATACATGGGGAGGTGCTCAGCCTTACTGCAACCTGATGTGCCATGTTTTGTTGATACTCATAGGAGACCTGCCCTTTCCTGGATAGAGACAAAAGAGGAGAGGATTAGGAGGAAAGAGGGAGAGAATGGGGGAGAGGGACTGAGAGGGGAGGATGTGGACTGGGGAGGCTGTGGCCAGGATGTAAAATAAATAGATGAATAAAAATAAATAAAAGAGTAATGGGAATGTCTTTCTAAATATGTGTTGCTCTGATTGGTTGATAAATAAAGCTGTTTGGCCAATGGTGAGGCAGAATAAGGTTAGGTGGGACATTCGAAGGAGGAAGAGGAAAGAGGAAAGTAGAGCTGGGAGACGCCATTCTGCTGTCTGGAGAACAGCATGTAACGACACTCAGGTAAAGCCACGGAACACGTGGTGACATAGATTTATAAAAATGGATTGATTTGGGATTTAGGAGCTAGCTAGCAAGAAGCCTGCTATGGCCATAGCTTGAAAATAATATAAGCCTTTGTGTGTTTACTTGGGTCTAAGCGGCCGCAGGAGCTGGGCAGGACCGGACAAACTTTTACCTACAAAAGAGCTAATAACTGTGGTCCTAAAACGAATCCATAAAATAAAAAAAGAAGGAATGTTTCAATGTCACTTCTACAAAGTCAATATAACGCTGACACCAACATCTAATAAATGCACCCCCCCAAAAAAGAGAATGAGAGACCAACATGTTTGATGAATATATATGCAAAAATTCTTAATGAATCACTACCAAATTAAAGTAAACAACACATCAAAAGATCACACATGACAATCAAGTTTGTTTCATACCAAGGATGGAAGAATAGCTCAACATGTATAAATCAATAAACTTAATACAGAACATAAATGGAATCAAAGATAAAAATCATATGAGCATCTCAATAGAATCAGAAAAGGCCTTTGATAAAATTCAACAACCTTCATGATAAAAGCCTTGAATAAACTGGTTTAGAAGGGTCATTCCTCCATATATTAAATGCTATATATAAAAAATCCATAGCCAACATCATAATGAAGAAAACCTAAAGCATTTCCTCTAAAACCAAGAACTAGACAAGCATGTCTATTCTCACCATTCTTCAATATAGTGCTTGAAATTTTAGTCAGAGAAGTCAAAAGAGAGCAATAAAGGCAATACAAACAAGAAAAAAAAGTTAAATTATCTTGGCATATTATATGATTCCATATATAGAAAAACTAAAGGCTCTTAGAACTGACAAATCCAGCAAAATGGAAACATAGAGAATTAATTTATAAAAATCAGAGATTTCCTATACACCAATATTTCCTGATTTTTTGTTTGGGTTTGGGTTTTGTTTGCATTTGAATTTGGTGGGGAATATGACTGGTTTTCTTTTCTTTTCTTTGTTGCTGTTGTTGTTGTTTGTTTGTTTGTTTTATGAAAAAGGATCTTGCTATGTAGCCCCAGCTGGCTTGGAATGTGCTTTGTAACCCAAGCTGACCTCAAACTCTTGATCCTGCTGCCTCAGCCTCCGGAGTGTGGAGCTGACAGGTGTGAGCCACCACATCTGGCTCTTCCTGGTTTAAAAATCACCCTTTGATCCTTATTTGCCATGAACGTAACATTATTGTTTTGACATATATATTTCATTCAGAACAATATTATCTCACTTTGAAAAAAGAGAATAACAGAAAAATATTGTCTGCGGAATGTAATAATTCTTTTCAAAACAAAAACAGGGTATCCTAAAAATGTATAAAAGTTTTATTGTGGTAAAAATAAATACATAGCATAAAATTTACCATCTTAACACTTTTAAATGCACAGTCCAGTATACTCACATTATTATAAGACAGTTCTCCAGAACCTATCATCCTGTAAATTGAAAACTCTGCAGCCATTATATAACCATTCCCTTTTTCTAATCTCCCTAGTCTCTGGCAACTAGCATTCTACTTTCTGTTCTGGTGAATGTCACTGTTTTAGATACCTCATATATGGTATCTAATTACATACAGTAATTGTCTTTTTTGGCTTGTTTATTTCACTTAGTATAATATAATCACATTTATCCACATTTTAAAATAAAATAGAATTTTCTTTATCTTTAAAACTTGATAATATTACATTGTATGCATAAACACATTTTATCCATTAATTAATCCATGAATGTCTAGGTTAATTCCACTCCCTGGTTGCTTTGGATAGTGCTGCTACAAACATAGGGCACCAAATCCTGTTTTCATTTGTGTGTGTTTTTCTGTGGGTCTCACCAGGCTGGTCTCACTCTCCCAGTCCTCTTGCCTCTGCCTTCTAAACGCTGGAATTACAAGTATACACTTCACCCCACCAGGCTTTTGCTTTGCATCTTCTAGATATATAAGCACATGGCAGTTCTAGTTTTAGCTTCTTAAGGAAACTTCACACTGTTTTCCATACTAGTTGCACCATATTATGCTATGAAAATGATTTCGAGTGACAAATGTTTAGTCATATGTGCCATTTTGGTGGCCTACTTATTTAAACCAGTTGATGGGAAATGAGTTAGACTTGCTTTTCACTCACATTAAATCAACTACTTAAGCAGTTTGAGAGAAGCCGACCATTCTCTTCTACAAGTCATCACAGTGGCACTAGAGAAGCCCTAACATCTCAGAATAATAAATACATACACAACTACTACAGAAACAGAAGCACATGTGTGCTTGGCTAAGGCCAATTCATGTTGGCCCTTCATCTCTAGTACCTATGTTTTTCCACTACAATGTCTACTCTAAAGGTAGTTTAGTTTAGTAGTAGAATAAATACATAAACAAGTACCATAGAAACAAAATAGCATGTGGATTTGGCTAAGGCATTCCCATACTGGCCCTTCATCTCTAGCACCTATGTTTTTTTTTTTCACTGCAATGTCTACTCTAAAATTAGTTTAGTTTAGTAGCAGTTTTCTAACATTTCTGAACACTGACTATGTGCTAAAAGATTTAATTATGTATTTGTGCTAGCCATTCCAGCAAGAATCATTACTAGTTCCATTCTCTCAAATAACACACTAAGAAACCTTAAGGACTATATTTAAAAGAGCCTAAGACACACGTTGTACAACTCCAAAATCATCATGTATCTTGTAATCAACAGCATCTCACAATTACTATTGTCTACACAGCCTGAAAAAGTAACTATCATCTGTGTGTGTGCATATTTGATCATAGTTGTTGGTGTTTTTGTCATGTCTTTTGAGTTTATATACAATGTCAGTACCACTGTGGTGAGGTTTTTTTTTTTTAACAATTTAAAGGTTTTCCAAAATAGTCAATCTGAATTATCATTAAAAGAAAATGTGTTATGCCTGCTGACAGACATAAAAACAGAGTAGCAGGGTAAAAAAATGTTGTATTGATAAAATAAATATCACTGGTGAAATATACACAATTCTCTATTTTCTTACAAATTGATGAATGATTGACAGGATCTAAGAAAAAGATGTCTGCAGCAATAAAATTGTGTAATATTTTAGTATGGTTATGTACATAATCAAAGTAACTGAAAACAGGAAAATTCTCAAATGTTTCCACATAAATGCAAGCAGTTTTAAGGCAGACAATGAGAGGTCTACATAGCGAACCCACACATTGCCAGCATTACTAATATGGCCAATATGTCTTTAGAACATTTTTTTCTTTCTCACCGGCTTAGTGGTACATAAAATAATGCTGTGACAAGTTAGATAGCACCAAGTGCATTGTCCAAGGTTCTGAGGCTAGGAAGCAAAAAAAAAAAAGGAAACTCATGTCCTAGGTCTATCTATATTCCTAGCCAGCAGGTTTTAGAGGGTTTTGACTATGTAACGTCTCTTTATCAAGACTGTAAGCATTTCTTTTACTTCTTAAGTAAAATCTTAACAGAAGATTCATTTATTTTTGCCTATGTTTGTGAGCCTCTGTGAGTTTATATGTCCCGTGCTCACTCAAGTGCTTGCAAAGGCCAGAAGATGGTGTTGGATCTTCTATAGTTACAGTTAGTTAGGAGCTGCTATGCGTGCTGGGAACCAACTACAGTCCTGTACAGGAGCAGTAAGTACTCCTAAGCACTAAGCCATCTCTCCAGACACTAAGCATTCCTTTTTAAAGGAAATATTGCCTAGGTTTGTATAAAATGGAAAAATAGAAAAAAATAGATTTTTAACATTCATTTCCCTCTCTCTTTCTCTCTCTCTCTGTGGTGTGTGTGTGTGTGTGTGTGTGTGTGTGTGTGTGTGTGTGTGCACCCACACCTGAGTGTGCACATATGTGGAGATCAGAAGACAACCTACGGGAGTTGGTTCGAAACCACAATGTGGGTGCCAGGAATTGAACTGAACTCAGGCTAACCAATCATCTGGCCCCTATATTTTTTGGCAACTTGGGGATTTGTGTTAGTTAACTTTACTCATTATGTATCACAAAAATATCTGACAAAGCAACTCAAAGGGAGGGAGATTTATTTTAGCCCATGGTTGCATAATATTCAGTCCAGGGTTCCTTTGCCTTCATGTGCTTGAGGATCAAATTATGGTGATTCAAACTTAGGGCACATAGAGAGAGGGAAAAGGACAGTGGACCACCTATCACCTTCAAACCATGTTCCCAGTGACCTGGTTCCTCTCAAACTTTCTACACCACCC
>LZPO01066262.1:259508-274496 GCA_001675575.1 Neotoma lepida
CACTCAGGATGATATTTTCTAGTTCCATCCATTTGCCTGCAAATTTCATGATGTCATTGTTTTTTACTGCTGAGTAGTACTCCATTCTGTATATGTACCACATTTTCTTAATCCATTCTTCAGTTGGGGGGCATCTAGGTTGTTTCCAGGTTCTGGAACAGGCATGGAGTGGGAGAGTAATGAAAGAGATACCATGATAGAGAGAAACTTCATGGGGATAAGAAGAAAGCAGGTGCTAGGAAATTTCCCAGGAATCCCCAAGGATGACCCCAGCTTAGACTACTAGCAATAGTGGAGAGGGTGCCTGATCTGGCCTACCCCAGTAATCAGATCAGTGAATACCCTAACTGTCATCATAGAGCCTTTTCCAGTAACTGATGGAAGCAGATGCAGAGATCCATGGCCAGGCACCAGGCTGAGCTCCAGAAGTCCAGTTGAAGAGAGGGAAGAGGGATTCTATGAGAAAGGGGCATTAAGATTATGATGGAGAACCCTACAGAGACAACCAAACCAAACTAGTGGGAAGTCATGAAATTTAGATCAACACCTGTAGAGCCCCCATGGGACTGGACTAGGCTCTCTGTATAAGCAAGACAGTTGTGTAGCTTGATATGCTTAAGGGGCCCCCTGACAGTAGGATTAAGATCCATCCCTGGTGCATGAGCTGGCTTTTTGGAGCCCACTACCTGTGGTGGGACACCTTGCGCAGCCTTGAGGCAGGGAGAGGAGCTTGGAACTGCCTCTACTGAATGTACCAGGCTCTGCTGACTTCCCATGGGAGGCCTTACCTTGTTGNAGGAGAGAATGGGGGGATGGGTTGGGAGAAGGCTAGAGGAGCAGGAGAAGGGAAAAGAGGAATCTGTGATTGGTATGTAAAATGAAAAAAAAAATTCTTAATAAAAAATTGGGACTTTCTAATATTTGAAATGTCTATCATTTTAGCAGTAAATTATTTGGAAAGATAAGCAGAGTTCACTTAAGATAGACTCTTTTGGGTATAGGTGTGAAAGGTCATGTGGATTCTACTAAGATGTATATATTTTTTTCCCAATCCAAAGCTCCTAGAAAAATCATGAATGAACTCTAAACAAATCACTGACCTTCTGAGGATTAATAAACACTAAATAGTCATCTGCAGTAAGTTTGAAAAGCCTTACTCCCTCTGTATTATCTTTATTGAAAAGATTAGAGATACAAAATAAACTAATGACCAGAAATCAGACGCATGGGTCGCCCCCTGAAAAGTGCTGAGTCAGCTGGCTTGGAGGCAGGGCAGAGAAGCAGTTTACTTTTTTCTGAGTGACTCTGGATATAAAGCTTTTGTAGATATATACATCTCTGGAGGGTATATCTGTGATATGGAATACTAAATTTTATATTTGTACTGTAAAATTTCTCTAGCAAGGATGGTTTTGTACAGAATGGGCATATTGTAAGAAAATGTGCTTGTTATCTGAAAACCCCATGACAAGAACCCTATAATCCAACTCTTGATTATCGTCACTGTTACTGCCCTTATGGTTATTAGTATCCCCATTCTGAAGATGAAAAACTTCAGGTTTAAAGTTGACTAAAGCTACTACAATGTGGGAGAGTCCAAAGTAACAAGAGATGTGACCAAATATATATATGTCTCCACGGAGAATCATTCAAACTCAGGCTGAATGGAAAGGGGGGCAAAAGCTGAATGTTTCTGAAGTGAGTGAGAAATGAAAGGAAATCAAATCAAATCCAAGCTCCTGGCTAATGAAGTCAGAGCTTCCTATCAAGTCTTGAGAGGACCTCCTCTGTCTCATGCCCAGATTCAGGCTGACTTGGGAAGAGCTTGGGGTGTGCTCTCCTTTTCAGTATTGTTCACCTCCCCGTGCCCACCCCCTCTCAGCTGCTCTTCCATCCTCTGTCTCTCTCTTTCTTCTTCCTTCTATGCCCACAATATTTCAGCATTGCATAAAACCTCTTCCTTTAGCATCTAGTCCACGGCACCAAGTGGAGTAGAAGCTCAGTATTGTTCACAGACACTGAAGGTTACAAGTTTAGATGTCTCTGACAACTTCTATGTTCCAGCTTCTCGTGAGCAGTAATGATCTTCTACTACCCTGAACTGTAATAGAGACTGCTTAACTAATGTTAGCAGAATTCCCCACAAAGTCCCCAGTACTTTTACGATGAGCTATTGTAAGAAGAACTTCTAACCAGTCTTATTAATAAACACACAGAACAAGAAATAAGGGTGAAAACCTGACAGAGATCAGAGGAATTAGGAGCAAGCCACCACTAGCCTCACCTCACCAACGCTGCTTCTACTTCCCAGGAGCGAAGCGGATGAAAGAGCGAGACTTCCGGTCTAACCTGGCTTTTTATGCCTGTCCATCTGCTAACTAATTTCCCATCCTCCCAAGCTACATCACTTCCTGTCTTGTCTGCATGGATCTTCAGAACTCTAAGGTTGATGCTGGGATTAAAGGCGTGTATCACCACCTCCTACTGCTAGTTCCCCATGTGACCTTGGAGTCACAGAGAACCAAATGGATTAAGGGCATGTGCTAACTTGCATGGCTATTGTTTTCTATTAGTGGCTGGCAACCCGTTTTTCCTCACCCTCAGATAAATTTTATTAGGGAAGACAAATAAAATATCACAAGCTATCTGCCCAACTCAGCCACTTCACCCATCCATGTGCTTCAACTTTCACTAGCCCTGAATCTACAATGTTTCTCTTTTCTTTCACTCATCTCCTTCAGCCGAAATCTTACCCCTCAAGGCTCAACACAAATACCACTTCTTCCATGAAGCCTTCTTTGATCTCCCCATCTGGAAATGATCGAAGTCTCCTTTGAACACCATTGCCCTTTGTACTTCTCTGTTGGCGCTTCTCCCATTCCACCTTATATTAGAATTGTAATCCTGCCTCAGCTCCCCTGCTAGTCTGTGAACTCTTTGAGGCCACAGAGCAGATTTTATACACTTTGAGACTCCCCAACAATGCCTGGCTCTGCTTAGTTCACTGGCACTCAGTGGACAGTTGTATGAATGAGTGAATCCAAGCTAGGTGCTGTATATGACTTGAAAAGTTGGCAAATCAAATGAAAGTCTGGCTTGACATGAAATGTCTAAAAGGATAAAGCCCTAGATTAAAAGGAAGCATGGTTCATGACTCTACTTCTTTGTCAGAAATGCCATTATTAGTCTGAGAATTGCCTAAGGCAGAATATAAGCTAAACGTGGTATAGTTAGTATGCATATAATTTTTATTAAACATAAAATAAAATAACATACACTCATAAAACTAATTAAATCCTGATGGCTTTCTAAATAACTATATCAACACTTCAGTGGATGACATTTAATAGGCTCAAAATATTCAGTCAGCCTAAACAAAATTCATCCATCACCTCAAACTTGTTGGTCTCTAGAAATGTTCAGCGGCAGCTGGTTTGACCATTTCCATCCTCTTTGACCTAAGCTCCCATGACTGCTACCTGTGGGTTTGCAGTCAAAGTTGACTGACAATTGTGGCAATGAAACTGCTCTTTCTAAACAGAGATTAAGACCATGTAAATATGGTCCTGGCATCAGGTTGTATGCTTAAGTATTGAACTTAAGGAGCCCAGGGCTGCATGTAAAGGGTCTTCCTAGATTTCAGAATTACTCATTTGCTCCTGATTTTTTTTTCCTGCTGTGTGAAAGGATGCTGCAAAAAAATTAATTTGACCTCTATATGACCTCATCAGATCAAGTCATTCTGGACACAGTGCATCCTGGGATGAGCATAAACCCTCCGGAAGGATACAAGTCAACAGAATTTCTATACCTCTGGCTATTTCCATGTCATATGGTGGCACTCTTTCTCATCTCAAGGCCCAGTTCCTTCTTACCTTCCTAAATCCTGCCCTTTCTCTTGGGCTTCCAGCTGGCACTGATCTGATAAACTGCCCATTTTCCTTGGTGGCTCTATTCAATTACATTTTTTGATTTGTTTATTGAGACAGGGTGTGACCAAGGTATGAATGTAGAGGTGAGAGGACAACTTTTAAGAGTCAGTTCTTTCCTTCCATCATGTAGGTTTGGGGATCAAACTGAGGTCATCAGGCTTGGTAGCAAGTACCTTTACCTGTGAGGCCATCTCACAGACCCAGTGTTGACTTCCTTTTATAGATGAGAAAACTGAAACCCAAGAAGTAATTTACCCAGTGCAAACTGTTATGAGTATTTTAGTACAGTTAGAACAATTTCATTACAATAAAGAGTCCAATGCTGCCATTCCTTAAAATCTTCCCTTCAGTTCCCCTTCACTGTCTGAACATGACCTGGGATACTTAGTTTAGCTTCTGATTCCTTTGCTGTCCTGATGTCTGGCTACCTCTCTACCTTATTTCTTCCAACCATAGCTGCACTCATCCTGCTATGTGTTGATCTGCAAACATCTGAAACACTTCTCTTCCTCACGTCCTGTGTCCTTTCCAGTTTCTCCATCTGTCACATTCTTTCTCCACATAGCTTTCTGGCATGATCTGACACTGCCTTCCATTACTCAAATATCATCTCCAGGATGACACTAGCCTGCTTAAAATCCTGTCATTCCAATCTGGTCCCAGGATCTTCTCATCATCACATGCTGCCTATTCTTATTTTTTCCCAATAGTCCTCTAGGTTACATATTTAACTAATGTTTGTACTATCTTAGGGTTCTTGGAGATCAGCCCCAAGAGGGCTAAAACTTTGTTATTAACTACCACATTCCCATCACCAAGAGAAATGGCAGGCACATAGTAATACTTAATATTTGTTGAGTAAGTTCTCTGCATACAAGAACTCTGCTTACAACTTGGACCTCAGAGAACCAGATCACATGACTGTATTGAATGAGGTACATAGACCACACAGAAAGACAGGTGAATATGGCAGTGCTAGACACTGCCATCTCAATATATTGTTTGCTGTCTTTTATTGAATTCTTTCACGTTTATATGGTAACATCCAATAAGGGTTTACTCCAGTGATTAAAAAATTAGCTTGATTTAGTGTAATCATAGCACTTGGTCATTGTAAATCCTAACATAACTCTTCTTGCTCACTGGTAGAGAGCAATTATGACATTCAGAATGATTCCACAAACCATAGCATCATATCCAGATTTTTCTTCCCAGGGGATTCTACAGGGAATTTTTTCTCAAGCTATTGCAAGCTGTAGGCCTTCTCTTGAACTGTAAGGGGCATGCTGGGAATTACTATCTAGTCCTCAGAGATGAGAGCTTCCAATGGAGAATCCAGGCTACACAGGGCTGGCTTAGAACAAGCATACTAAGACTCTGTGTTGTCCCTAGGGATTTTTACCAGTAGGAAAGTCTGTACCAAACTTAACCTGGCTAGAATGTCACAGATTCCTAAAGAATCTAAAAGCATGCTAATAGAAGTCCTAAGTTCCTTAGCACTGAGGATGGCCCAAGCCCTGTGTGTGAAGTTCACACTTCACACCAAGATGATACTGCATTTACATTGGGTTTGTTGTTGTTGTTGTTGTTTATTTTGCAAGGTATAAATTATTTCCTCAGTTTTACAGGTGAAGAAAGAGGAAAAAAAAGTTACCCATGATCATATAACCAGTGAATAGCAGCTTAGGTGTTTGTGGAAGAATGTAAATGCCCTTGCTTAGAGTCAGTTCCTGAAGGTTTGTTTGGTTATGTTTCAGAATGGGGACTTTAGAGTTTTCTCTATAGATAAATAATGTTATTGAAGGCTGCAAATTTCCTTCAGTGAATCAGATAAAGTTCCATAAGGACAGATGCTATGCCACATACATGCTTGTACTCCAAGTGCCCAGCAAAACATCTGGCACAGAGTAAGTACTCAGCAGATGTTGTTGTCTGAGTAACAGAATCCATCACTACATGTGTTTGGACAAACCATGTCAACAAAGTTCCTAGATACACACAATACATCTGTCCTGACATAATGTGCTTAAGGCCATAACACAGATAAAAATGATCTTGCCACATACACTGGAGGGAAGAGTTCTGCTATAACAATTGTAATTCTTAGGAAAATGACTTGGGTATACTTAAAATCAGGATAATTGTTCATTTAGAGCACTAAAGCATAACCCCACTCGGCTTTTATCTTCACGCCTCTTTTCTCTTATTACTTAAGGTTTGTAGTGACATGATCAGCCAGTCTGTGTTTAGCAAGCTCTCTTGTGGTGGATGTAGAGGGACTGATTATGGGGGGGGTGGGGGAGAAAATGGGAGGCTGGGAGCCAGTGCAGTGGATGGTTACTGCTGTGGAGGGAGAGGGGCTGAACAAGGAAAGGTCATGAGAATGGACAAGCGGGAAGAGATTAGACAACAAGAATGATAGGAGAGCTTGAATTTAGTCGCGCTAAGGAGAAATATTGGGAAAAGATGGGATGCATTTAAAAAGTGTTAGCTAGAACTACCAGCAATGCCTTTGAGACTTTAAATGCAGGATGGGAACCAAAACAGAGAAATCAGGAGCCAACAATCCCTTTTAGCAGGGGATGAGGGTGCAAGTAATGATTTTGGTTTGAGTATCTTCAGTTCGTTGGGCCACTGTCTACCCAAAGGGGGGGGTGTTTAGCTGATATTTACATATTAGAATTCATTAAATCGCCTCTTCTTTCCTGGTTCCAAGGACACATAACCATTTGTAAGACTCAGATTATACATATTTCAGTGTGTTCCATGCATAAATGTCCTGAAGGCACCTGAATCACAACAACTTCTGCTCTGGGAAGTAGAATTCCTGAGCTGAGTCAGAGATAGATATGAAGACAGTGCTGTGGGACAGAGTTGGATGGAGAGTGAGCTGCTCGTTCCATTTAGGAAACACTGCATCCTTGTACCTCTCTTCACATTCTGAGGCAGACTAGTGAGTAGTGATTTCCTAGAATGATAGGTTACTTCAGTACTCAAGTACTTGGTAAGTAAGATTCTATATGAGCAATCAGTTGAAGAAGCAAATAAGATTCTGAGGAGAGCATTAATCATCTCTGCATCTAATAGGGCTTCCCCAAGGCTGCATATACACGAGTGTAGAATTTTAAATAGGTTTCCTTTTTGTACACTTGAAAAAGGACAAAAATATGCCTTGTTAAAAATAATGATTTCTTAGTAGTTCTTTCTACGTGAAAATGAACTTGGAAAGTAATGGTTCTCTAGCTCTAGCCCTGCATGCTGAAAGCATTCTCTTTACTTCAGCAACATCTGCTAGCACATCTGGGGAGCTCAGCTTGGCCCAAAGGCTTTTGAAAGACAACCCAAAAGGCTCTTGCAGTTCAGGTGCTCCTTCCTAGAAAGACTACAGCACTCCACTTGCCAAAGTCCACTTGGCCCAGCAGTTCACATATTCTAATTGATGACTAAATTATAAAGCCTGCTTTCTTTCTTTAGCATTGGTGGCTATTTCTTTGATATAAGGACTAAAACATACTGGCAGATGTTAAGAGTTACCTTTGTTTCATCTCTTGAAATGTAGCTTACTTCAAATATCAAGAAGCTGTAATATCCTTTTGCCTCTCTGAAGAGAAATCCACCAGGGAGACTGTTTCCTCCTTTCTCCTCAATGACAGAAATGTGGGTGACTGTTAATAAAAGTTGGCAGCACTGAAATCTTGAAAATGACTTGAAAGGAGTATTTGCATGGGACACCACCACCCAAACTCACTCCAGGTGTGGCCATCTCTTCAGCTCCTGGACTGCAAGGGGAGGTCATGAGCCGCCACCAGAATTCTTTTTTTTTTCTTTTTTCTTTTTCCATTTTTTTTTCCTTTGGAGGGAGGAATTTGACTTTTTTTGCTTTCTTTTTATTTGCTCTATGTGTCTTTTACATCATGCATCTTTGTGTGTGTATGTGATTGATTGATTGATTGATTGATTGATTGATTGAAAGGATACCCCACTGTCTCCTTAGAACACACCTTGCAGTCTGGAGGGGGATGTTGCTATACTTTTCCCAACTCCTAACTGTGAAGGTTAAGCAAGATCAAGCATCCAAAGCACATCCCCAGGACTTGGCCTTTGTAGAGCAGGGCAGCAAGATGTTTACTCCCACCCTCACCTCTGTCAATCCAGTTAGTGAAGGGATGAAGTGTCTCTGCAGGAGAATACATTTCAGAGATAACGTGGTATCCTGAGACACTGTTATGGCCCCAAAGGGAAACCCACAGTGGGTGAATTCACCTGAAAGGTTGCCATTCAAATCATATCTGAGGAGCCCTAAGAAACATTTCTTTAGTCCTTATCCCAACTCACTTTCAAAAGCCTGAGGACAATGAAATGGCACTTGATAAATAGTCATTTTTTTCCATGGCCACTATAACCTTTGGAATACTAAAAACAATTACCTACTGGTTTTAAATTTATGCCGAATCTAGGTCCAAATGAATAATCCATCCTACTTGAGAACAAATGATGATGATGATGGTAATGATGATTATGCTAATAATCACCATCATAATAATAATAGCTGCCATTACTAAGCAATTACTATGTTCAAGGCACTATATTAAGCTCTTTGCATGCATTTTTCTTATTTATGCTTGTAACAATACTGAGAAGTAGGTATATAATTATCCTTGTTGTAGAAATGAGAAAGGGAGACTCAAAAAAGGTTTAAATAATGTGTCCAAGGTCTTGTAACTAGTTAGTGCCTCAGTTAGCATTCAAAACTAGGTTAGTCTTGGCTGGGAGTGTACCGCAGTGGTAGAGTATGAGCCTAGCATTTATGAGGCCCTGGATTCCATCCATAGCCCCAAATAAAAGCAAAACAAAATCTGCTGAATAAAATTCCCAAGACCTGTGTAATGGGTAAATTATATTACGTGTACATTACATATGTTAACACAAATGGAAGAGAGTTTACTCAAACAGCTTCTATATGCCAAGAACCTGAGTAGTTTATTATATGGCTACTGACAATACGTTCCTTTTTTATCTCAGTTGATTAAATGCCCCCCAAAAGGTGTATTTGTTCTTATATAAATGCACTACTCCAGAAGTTTGAAAATATTGTTCTTTTGCCTAAAATAATCAACCACTACAGAATATCAGAGGAACTAGTAAGACTATGTTGAACAGTAAGTGTTTCTCAAATCCAAAACCTACCAGAATCCCCTGGAAGGCTTGAGAAAACCAGGACAAGGGGTAGGTATTCAACTCTAAAGTTCATTCCATAGCTCTGGGTGGACTTAAGAATTTCAATTCCTTTATGTCATTTGTAGGAAGATGGATAGAACTGAGAGTATCATGTAAAACAAAGAGAGCCACACACGTTTTTCTCTCATATGTGGAAACTAGATTTAAAAGGAAAAAAAGACAATTTGAAATGGTTGTATTTAAGAAAAGGCAGTTATCCTGAAGTGGCCATACCCTGAGATCAGATTGGTGACTAACCCAATTGTCATCAGAGAGCCTTCATCCAGTAACTGATGGAAACAGATGCAAAGACCCACAGCCAAACATAAGGCTGAGCTCGAGGAATCCTGCAGAAAAGGGAGAGAAAGGATTGTAGGTGCCAGAGGGGTCAAGGACATCACAAGAAAACTCACAGAAACAACTAACCTGGGGTCATAGGAGCTCACAGAGTCTGAACCAACAACCAAGGAGCCTGCATGAGACTGACCTAGGCCCTCTGCATATATGTTACAGTTGTGTACTTGGTCTTCTTGTGGGACTCCTAACAGTGGGAGCAGGGGCTGTCTCCGACTCTTTTACTGCCTTTTGGGTCCCTACTTCTTATACTGGGTCACCTTGCCCAGCCTTAATACAAGGGGAGATGGTTAGACTTACTAAAACTTGATATGTCATGTTTTGTTGATACCCATGGGAGGCCTGCCCCTTTCTGAACAGAAGCTGAGGAGGAATGGATTGAGGGAGGGAGAACGGGAGGAGAGAAGAGAGGGGAAACTGTGGTTAGGATGTAAAATAAATTAATTAATTAAATAAAAGAAGAAAGAAAAGGCAGTTGGGATGATGGCTATGATCAGAGAGTGATATATACGTGTATGGAAATATTGCAGTAAACTCTATCCATATGTAAAACTAACATGCATCGATAATTATAATTAACAATAGAGAAAAGAGTTGATGTCATGGAAGTTCATAGTGAAAGGTTGGTGATTATAGTCTGGGAAGGTAAGGCAGAGGTGGGATGGGGAGAGGTAATAAGTGGACACTAAGCTACAGCTAGATGGGGCAAGAAGCTCTGGATGACTATAGATAATTACATGCTGAATATTTCAAAGGTTTTCATCATAAAGAAAGACACTTGGGGGGATAAGTTTAATGAGACTTGGACACTTACTTGGTGCACACATCTATTAAAACAACACAGGATACCTCAATAATATCTACAGACTTCATCTATCAATTTAAAAGTAATTGTAGTTAACAAAAAGAATTTTCCCTTCTAACAAGCTCCCAGGTGATTCTGTGGTTGCTGGGTAGGAAACAGTAGCTTGAGATCTTCTGATCTAGTGTTAAGGGAGCAAACAGGGAAAAACATTATCTGTCAGAGGCAACCTAGTCAAAAGCCTAGGTTCTAGTCCAGACTCCTTTGCTTACTAGTAATGTGATCCTGGGGATGCCACTCACCTCTCTAGAAGCCCGGTTGGTTCTTATTCTGTAACATAAAGGAACTAGTTTCAGTATCTTATAAAGAAATAGACCAGATAAATGTAGCTCATTTAAAATTCCAACATATAATCTTCAGGGCTTAGAGGCTTAACTCTATTCACTGTGATAGCAAATAGCATACACATGTACTTTGTATAGATAGGTGAATCTAAAACACATTATCTTCAAATAGTATATTGATGAGTATTGCTACCTTCCAATATAAAGTACCTGCTACATAGTGGGTGCTGTACTAGGTACTGGGATCAAGTAGTAAACAAGATAACAAGATTCTTATTCTCACAAAGGTTGTAGCCATACCGTCGAAGTGCAAACATTTTATATTTATTGTTTTTATTCTTAAATTTACAGTTGTTGCATGTGTATGTAGATGAGAGCGGGAGGAAGAAGCCAGAGGACACTTGGTGGGGTTGGTTTCCTCTTTCCACCTCTGTATGGGTTCCAGGGATTCAATTCCGATCCTCAGGTTTGTGTTGCAAGTACCTTTACCTGCTGAGCCATGTTGCTGGCCCATGGACCTACAAACATTTTAGATAAAAATGAAAAAAACAAACATTACTAGGTGTTCTAATATCTTTCATACTAAAATATATGATTTACTTTTTGTTTTCTGATTAAACAACTAGCTGCATAAATCTTAAATATATGTCTGCATACATTGATTGCATCCAGACTTTGTATAAGAACAAATTCATACCAAGAAAGTATACTGTAAAGTAAACAGCAACTTGGAGTTATTCCTGTCTACACTTGACAAGAAATAAGCTATAAATTCAGCCTATCACCCTTTATTTTTAGAGAATGATTCTAGAACCAGATGTGGAGGTTTATCCCTATTGTCACAGCAGCCTGGAGACTGAGGCAGGAGAATCATCAGAAGTTTGATGACAGTTTGGACTACATATTAAGTTCAAATCCAAACTGCACTATTGAGTGAGACCCTGTCTCAAAAACAAAATCTAAGTTTATTTATCTTTGTTTTCCCATATTACAGCCTTTTCATAAACTAATTTTGCATACAATTGGGTTCTATAACATACATTTTCAAGCTCAGTTTCAAACAACATTAACCATTTTAGCACCTTTGTTTACCCATTTGAAAATGCAAAGTTTGCATAAGGTGCTTCATGATGTTCTCCTATTTTATCTGGACCAGTTTATTAAGCCATTTTACTCATAACACATAAGAAGACACTACTGTATTTCCAATTCCTCTCTAAAATGTAAGTATTTTATTAAATTTGGGATATTATTTTGAGTGTTGAAATCTTATGCTATGAGATATCATTATTTATTTTTTTAATCTAATATTATACCACTAGCTTAGAGAGCAAATTGGATATATGGAATGCTTTCTTTTAGAAAATAATTTTGCAAAGAGATGCGCAAACACAGTGAGCCTAACTCGCCCTCTGTCACAAACAGCCATGGACTGGTTTAGCTAATGCGTAGCCAGAAGGTTTCTTTTCACATGTGTGCCTACTACCCAACTGGCTATAATAAGGAAAAAGCCACGATGGTGATTCCTCCTATACTGGACTTTGCAGTTTCTGTGATTAGTATCTATGGTTTTATTCCAACTGTGTTGGTGTTAAAAACTTCAAAGCAAATCCAAAGCCCAGTATTTAGGGGAATATATTTTAAAGGAATACTCACTACCAATTAGCCTAAACGGTAATGAAAATCATCATATATTTTCAATGATGAAAGATCCCAGTAGGGGGGCTCCTAATGGATGACAGGTGCCAGAGTGAGAGGCGTCCAGTGGGAGGAGGGCAAAGCCTGTTTCTTAGTCAGCTGGAGAGAATACAGCTCACTCTGAAAAACTGGACTTTGAACACAGACAGAGGCAGCCAACAGTCTCCTCTGTTTCATTCAAAACGCTGCTGTTTAGAATTAAATCATCTGAACCCTTCTGGGAAGAGTGAATGGGCTACCGCAAGTTCACTGTCCCTTTTGCTGTCTTGGCATGGCTACTGACGGCATTAACACACACGACTAATAGATGGGAAATGAGACTGGGAGAATTCTGGCATATTTCTTTTGAAAGGCTACTATGCTTACTCCTGGAATATTCTTTCCACTAGAATGTGACTGCCGTTTGGGCAGAGACAGAGGTGTGTTTACTGATGTGTTCCAAGCATTTCAAATGGTGCCTGTCACATAATTATTGTTAAGAAATAGTCAGTGAATGAGCAAATGGAACTTATAAGAATATTCTTTTGTCTGGCTCTTTTCTTTTTTCCTATTTTCTTGTATTCCAACAAGTGCTCCATTCCTATCTGTCACATCAACACACTCCTTTACTAGTATTTTTGTTGGTATTGTAGTTTATTGTATTTATTAGAGTTGTAGAGAAAGGGAAAAAACACTATCAACATAATAAAATTTCTTTTTTATTATTTTTTTTGAGACAGGGTCTCACTAGGTAGCTCTGACTGTCCTGGAACCAGGCTGGCCTTGAAACCAGAGATCCTGTCTCCAGAGTACTGGGATTAAAGGTGTGTGCCACTATGCCTGACTAGTATAACATTTCAAAATGTATGTATACGCATGTAGTAAGCATGCAAATAAGGAAAAGAACCTGAATAACACCTAAAAGCCTCCCTTGGTCATCACTCCACCACAATGCTAACCACTACCTGATTTTGAATAGATTGGTTTAGCCTGTACGTAAATGAAAAATGTACTATGTCCTCTTTATCATGGTTTCTCTTGCTCAGTACTTTCTTCATATTGAGGGACGTGGTTGGACTTTATTCATCCACCCTGGCATACAGTAGTTGCATATATTTTCATTTATTTGGCCATTATGCTGTTATTAGGCACTTGTGCTATTTCCACTCAGAAACATGAACAAGTACCTGTTTTGGTGGCAGTTTATTTTGTTTTTTGGGTTTTGCTTTTTGTTTTTTGGTTTTGTTTATTTTGTTTTTATTTTGTTTTGTTTTTTGTTGTTATTGTTGTTTTGGGGGGGTTGGTTTTGCTAGACAGGGTTTCTTTGTATAGCCTTGGCTATCCTGGAACTAGCTCTGTAGATTAGGCTGGACTGGAACTCACAGAGATCTACCTGCCTCTTCCCCCAGAGTGTGGGATTAAAGGCATGTGCCACCACCACCCAACTTGTTTTATTTCTTTCTTTATTTTATTTCTTTATTTATTTTATCAAGACAGGGTTTCACTATGTAGCCCTGACTGTCATGAAACTCACCTGTGGACCAGGTTGATCTTGAACTCAAAGATCTGCCTGCCTCTGCCTCCTAAGTGCTGGGATTAAAGGTGTGCCACCACTACCTATCTGTAACTGTGTTTTGTGTAAGTATTGATTTTTAAATACATACCTAGGTTTGCTCCATTTTAATAGCAGGCATGAACCTATTCTTTGTCATTTTCTACTAGTCTTCCTTCCATGTTAGGAAGGAATAGTCTGGCCAATTTCCATCAATGCAGTTCTTCCAGCAGGCCATGAAGACTCTATAATTAGACCAGACTGAAATTCCTTAGTTAGTTCTTGCTACATGGTTGCAACTCCTCCAGCAAGCACTCATGTTTTTTTCAAGGGATCAAGTGCTTATGCAACCAGAATGTTATTGGTTATCTGAGTATGTCGATGTTTGGTGCCGCACACATTTTATTAGCTAAAGCATTGGGTCATCTGAGTGGCAACACATGCATGAATGTGAATTAAGCCACTGCTACCTGTTAAAATCTGTCTCAAAGAAAGAATGATAAGGTGGTTCAGAGCATAAGGGCAACAGCCCTGATCCCAAGCCTGACAATCTGAGTTTGATGCCTGGGACCCATATGGTGAAAGGAAAGAACTGATTCCCACAGGTTGTCCTCTGACCTCCGTGTATGCACCATGTTGTGCACATGTGCGTATGCACACACACACACATACACAGACACACACACAAGTAAATAAGTAAATGAATGGCTGAAATTTTTAAATTTCTTAGCTATTTTAAGTGTACAGTTTGGCAGCATTAAGTACATTCACAGAGTTGCACAAGAATCACCATCATGCATCCTCCCAAACTGAAACTAGATCCCTCACGTACCATGTCCACCCATTCCATTCCCCCCAGCCTCTGGTGACCACCATTCAACTTTTTTATAATTTTACTTTTATTTTATGTTCATTGGTGTTTTATCTGCATGTATGTCTCTTCAAGGGTGTCAAATCCCTTGGAACTGGAGTTATAGACAGTTGTGAGCTGCCATGTGAGCTGCCATGTGGGTGCTGGGAATTGAACCTGGGTCTGGAAATTGAACCCGGGTATTTTGGAAGAGTAGCCAGTGCTCTCAACCACTGAGCCATCTCTCCAGCCCCTCATTC